>JARHVA010004757.1:737500-835000 GCA_037957365.1 Torreya grandis
AATTTGAAATTTAGAAGAGGGAAACATTAAGCTACCAAATAAAATTTTTAATCCAGACCTTTCTAAAGGAACTAAAAATCTAAAGTCAAAAGGCATAACTAATGTTATTATCCTAAAGTCAACATATCCATCCATAACAAACCAACCAAGCTCTTCCCAGACATAATATCATATAAACTTAACTTGGTTTCTACCTAGGCAATACACACATTTGGGGGAGTCTTATTCTACTATTTTATAAAAACTATTAAAGGTAGTGGCTATTGATATCCCTCTTATTAGACCTCTTGATGACTCTTGACCAAAATTGGGTTGGTATAAAGAAAGTGATTTTTTCACATACCATCATGTACAAGGTCATGAAATCTATAGGTGTTAATATTTCAAAATATTGGTATATAAACTCATTGATAGAGGGGATTTGTAGTTGGATAATCCAAATTCTCCTCAAAATTAATCCATAGACATATATAGGTAGTCATTCCCAAACCATCTATCTTCATCTAATTCCATACAAACAAATATAAGAGGCACCCCATATCAAGAAACCCATGTAATAAATACTATCCATAATCAAATTTTACCTAAGATGTTGATAATACACCTAAATCATATTTTTAAATAATAAGAATATTATATCTCCTTACAGGAGATAATTTTGAACCATAAGAACCAATAAAACCCATTTATACCATCCAATCAAGTCTTCCTAATCTCATTACATGAGATCTTCCAAAAGAAGGCTCACCCAAACACACCAAAATCATCCATGAAAATTGGAAGATAAAAAAGTTATTTGAACCACATGGGATATGTTCCGTAGTGTGATAAAGGTTAAATATTTGCAATATCCACCTATAAGACTCAAGCTCCCCAAAAATGAGGATCTTCATAAAAATACTTCCACAACCTCCAACTCTATTCAAAAGGATAAAATTACTATGCCCTAGGGATAAACTAAACCATCTATATTAGGGCTCCATCCTTCCTCTAAACTTAAGATCTCAAATATATAATCTTCTGTCAAGGGATATAAGTTAGCTCAAAGCCTCTACATATACTACCAACACCTATGCCTCATATTAAACCTTTAGAATATTATTATCCCTAAAACCTATCTAAAACACCCTTGACACCCATTGAAACCACTCATATGACCAACACAAAAAAAGGAAAGTATAGGGGTAGGCATGAGCTAAACACTAGTACCCTAGAAGATAACAAGACCACACCAAGATCCTTTACAAGGATATTATGAAAATATCCACATAAAACTTCTACAAACTTCCATTATCACATTACCTCATATCAAATAAGTTAATCTTTGCATCCAAAAACCAACATGGTATAGGGAAAACAAAGTGTGTGTTTATTATAGGATATCCAAACATGAAACTAAAAGTTTCACTACTCTCAAAGTCATGATCCATAATCTTTTGGATGAGGATGATATTTTAATTAAAAATTTGATCACCTCTTCCACCCAAATACTAAAACCAAATCTATCCCTGAGACTATTATAGTAATTTCCCTAAACCGTTTACAAAAAAATTAAAATAAACATCAAAAAACATGATTAATAGTCTTGATTATGTCCCTAATCAACCTCCTTCATACTTCCCTTCAATATTTTCAAAAATGGATAACTTAAGAACTTTCACAAGTACCCCACTATTTCAAGTTAATACAATAAACATAGCCACATGGTCTCAAGTACAAGCCCCAAAAAATTAAAAACCAAATAAATCCAAAGTTTATATATGTAAATATCATATCCCAACCACATAAATGTCTATAACCTCCACTGTGAAACCAAAAATATCCATTTTGGGGAAAACTAAGAAGAATAATTCTTATGAATATCAGTTCTAAATTAGCTCCACAAACCCCCAATAAAAATGTCCCTATATGAACTCATTGATAAATCCCATTAGCATCATAAAGCAATGATATAATCACTTTAGGTGATACAAGTGTAACTTGATGAACACCAAACTATGACAACATTCATTAGAGATTTATAACTGGCTTCATCTGTCAATTTTAATGATTCTAAAATAGTGCCATTACCATTTGAAGACTAGGGCGTGCCCTTATTTATCACCACACAAATTAATCAAACTCGGATTAAAATATTTATGATTAATAATGGGGATAACATTAAAACTATCTCTTCACATGCATTTAAATAATTTATACTTTTAAAAATAATTGTATCTAAATCCCCAACTATCTTGTGAGCTTTCAATGATATTATGGCTCTTACTCTAGGAACCATTGTCTTCCCTATCTAGGTAGGTTCTCATGTCCTTCACAAATTATTTTATGTTATAGAAGGTGAGTTAAAATATAATATCCTCTTAGGGAATCCTTGGATCTATGTTATGCATTGTGTTCCATCCACCTTACATTGATGCACCAAATATGAGCATGATGGCTAAGTGCATACCATCCCTATTGATCCTCATCCATTAAAAACTTAAAACTTAATATTTTAACCTAATGAAATTTTATTCCATTTAAAAAAACACAACCCGATAATTATCATCTCGTGAAGCATTAACAAGTTTGACAATACCTTCATCACAAATCCCTGACCTATATCCCAACAACACTTGATAAGAGAGTATCAGTTATTAACACTTAACACCCTTCCTACTCTTTAAGAATATGGGTGCCCAAATAAATAGTGTGACTATCATCCTAACCTTGGGGATGTTATTACTTTTGGCCCCCATTTTTATAGACTCATTTGTTATATGGATGGAATAATTGATCATTCTCATATCTTGGTATCCCATCTCAAACTAAACCTTTTTCCTCAAACTTATAATTATTAGAAAAACCACATTTTGATCAAATGCACTTACAATTATTGTGCCTAGAAAGGATTTACTATGGGATGTTATAATCATGGACCACATGATGTCATAATAGGATACTTTAGGAAACCCCATGAAAAACATGGCCTCAGGTTTAACAAAAATCCTAAAGCCATTCCTGAAGTCACCCCTTTATCCAATCATAAAGAGAATTTAGTGTCACCATTTAATATGCTCCCTTAAATATATGATGTAGATTCCATCCCCCAAACTTTTTTTAGTCAATACGATCAACCTATGACCACTCACATTTCATAGAAATTAATGAACTAAATTCATTCCCCTTACCTACCCTAATATGGTATAATAGGATTCTCCTACCATCCTTATTGTTTAGTGTCATGATGATGATTCTATCTTGACTTTAGGAATATAAAATTTTCACTTATGTAATTCTCTACCAGTTGAAACATCTAGTTTTCTAATTGAAGCCACCATAAACATTAACATAAGGTCTCAAGATGCCCTACACATTGTTAAATTTAGTAAGTCTCTAAAATATTATGAGCATCAAGACTTCAACACATTCTCAGTAAACCAAAATGACCCTTTTACTTGGGCATATATTTACTTACCAGGTATCGATCATGCTATCATCATTCAAAATATTATCACTATCTAGGAAGCCAAATTGATAAAGCAAACAATGCATAAGATACATCATTGCATTGCACTCATATTAAAAAAAGAGCTAAAAATCCTCTTGTCCATTAATTTCATTCAGACAATTGATTATCTCCAATGGGTGTATAATATTATGCCTATCACAAAACCCATATGGGATCTCCACCTCTATAACAATGTTCAAGACCTAAGCCTTGCTTGTCCTAAAGATGACTTCCCCCTTCTTAACATTGATCAACTAGTGGAATCAATATCTAGCCACAAAATTTTATCACTTATGGATGGATTTTTTGGATATAATCAAATCTTTATCACCCCAAAATACCAGTATAATACTTTATTTATCATCTCCTATGGGACTTTTTTACAAAGTTATGCCTTTTGGCCTAAATAACATTAAAACCACCTATCAAAGAGATATGAGTTATATTTTTCATTATAAAATCCATAAAATTATTGAAAGATTATGTGGATGACCTTCTTAACAAGTCAAATCTCTGAAAAAGCCATATTTTTGTTCTTATATTAATTTTTGACTCCCTAATCCAATTTTGTGTCCATCTCAACTCTAAATAGTGTGTTTTTGGATTCTTGATAAGCAATATCCTAGGTTTTAATATCTCCATCCATGGTATATAAGTCAATCATGTCAAGATTAGGGATATCATAGATATGCTACCCCCATTTAACCTTAATCAATTCCATAGCCTATAATATAAATTATAGTCCATTCTACATTTTATATTTCATCTATTTTATCGATGTTAACCATTCCATCACCTTTTGAGGAAAGATACCTAAATCATCTAGGATGTTAATTTTTAAGAGCCCTTTGAAGCTCTCAAGAAATATCTCCTCTCCCCACTATTTATTAGTACTCATGAGGAAGGGTGACCTTTGTTATTATATATTTCAGCCATAGATCATGTTTTGGGGGCTATGGTTGCCATCATGATGAACAACACAAAGAATATGTAATGTATTATGTAATTCATACTCTCATTAAATATGAGACACACTATACACATATAGAAAAAATATTCTTATCTTTGGTTTTTGTGGATTCTAATATTTTCCACTATATTCCTAATCATAAGACCTAATAATTATGAGCACTAATCCCCTTAAGTTTATGCATTCAAATCCTTACCAAAATCAGCATATTGGTTGATGGCTCATGCTCTTAGCATAATTTTATCTAGAGTTTCTCCACTAAAAGTTAGTAAAAGGATAGATAATCATTGATTAGTTAGCTGAGGCACCTATTATAGGGTCAACCATGTAATTTCAAATTCCCTAATGAATCTATCACTTCCACATCCTAGGTGGATCTTAATTATCAAATGAATTTATTTTTTGATGGATAAAAATGTGAGTGTGGAGGAGGTGTTGGAATGATTTTGATACTTCTAGAGGGCACTCCTATTTATTTATCCTTTAAACTCAATTTCATCTACACTAATAACATTATAGAGTATGAAGCCTTAATCATAGGTATTCAAACTGATTTAACCCTAGGCATTAATTCACTTTATATTTATGTAGATTATTAGTTGATTGTCAATTAGATCAATGATAAATATCAGTGTAAGAATGACATCCTAAAAAATATAAAACATTAGCAAATTAGATATTAGATACCTTCAATTATTATGCCATCCAACCCACTCCTTGATCAACCAATAATTTTTTAGATACCATGGCTTCCCTAGATTTCTTTATCCCATCCTTCACTCATGAATCTAAGATTTTTGTACTAATCCATAAAATCAACCAACCCTATTATACTAGAACTGATCTTCCTTATATCCATAATGTGGAATAAAATCACTTAGATTTGTTGTACATGTAAATTTTAAATTACTTGTATCAACATATTATCCCTGCTATTCTATCTAAAAATGGTAAGTTTGATTTTCATAAGTGAGCCACCCATTATGTTATACTAGGAAGTGTTATTTATAAGTGAGGATACGATGATATACTTTTTTTATGTCTCTATAAATCTAAGGATAACCTCATAGTCAAATAAACACATGATGGGTTGTGTGGAGGACATTTTAGTGGTGTAGCTATTGCCAAGAAAACTATTTGAACAAGACATTATTGTCCCACTTTGAATTGAGATTGTAGTGAATATGTCAAGAAATGTGTATAACATCAACAACATGTTAGTATCTCACATGTCCCTAGTTATGTATTATAGGTAGCTAGATATTTTTTCCATTTTCTTAGTAGACATTAGATCTTATAGGATAAATTAATCCAAAATCTTCTTAGTGACATAGTTTTATCATTACCACCACCTAATACTTCACTAAGTAGGTGAAGGTTATTCCCTTTATTTTCACCAAAGTAGATAAAATTGTTGATTTTATTAATCAACATATTATCTATCACTTCAGTGTCCCTCATAAGATCAATATAGATAAAGGAAAATATTTTAAAAATAATCAAGTTTTGAGACTTTTTGATTCTTTTAACATTCATCTAAGATTTTATTCACCTTATTATCTATAAGTCAATGGATAGGACAAAACTTTTAATAAAACCCTAATTAAAATACTAACCAAAGTAGTTAATAAGTCTAGAAAATATTGACATATTTATATTCCCTTCACTTTATCTACTTATCTCACTAGATTTCAAACCTCTATTGGTGCTACCCCATTCTCTTTGGTTTATGGAACAATAGTTGTCCTCCCTTTGGAAGTAAAAACTTCTTCTCTTTGAATTTATCTAAGAAACATAACTTCTAAAGAGGACTATCATCAAGAGCATTTAACATATCTTTAACATTTAGATGAATGTCAATCTATTGCCCTCAACCATATATATGTATATTAATAAATAATAAAACATGCATATAATAAACACATAGAAGAACATGAATTTAATATTTCCAACCTTGTCCTTAAAGAAAATGAACATGTCACAAATATGGAAAAAATTAAGAGAGTAAAATTTACTCTGAATTGGCTTGGACCATATATTATCACCTCATAAATATAGATTTGGGGCATATCATTTGGCATATCTTGAAGGAAAACTAGAGTGTGAGCCTCTTAACACTATGCATTTGAGTCCTTTCTATTGTTAATAAAATTACAAAAAAACATAGTCAACATAGGTTCTCTTCTTTTGGTTTCAAAATAACCTAAAAATACACCTCTTATCACTTGAAAATACCCAATAATGATAAAAAAAATTGTATATCCAGTAGCATGCCTATCCTTACCTCAAATATTAACATCCTAGATTTATTCATAGCATGTTATAAATGGACAATATCTGCTCATAAAAAGAAGGAGCCTCAAATCATTATTTCGTAAAAATATCCCACCTAAAAAGTTTATTTTATGGATAGAAATTTTGTCTCATGTAAACATCATTAATTTAACCTCAATTATCTTAAGTCAAAATCAATAATTTGGGATAAAAATATATATCAAATCAAAAGGTCAAAATTATATATTATTCCCTTAAAGGATAACTGTCCATAAAAATGTCATAAAATCAAAAAATGATCCTTTCAAAGATAGTTATGCAAGAATATATCCTAAATTATAGACCAATTCCTTGAAGAATGGTTATCTAAAGTAGAAAATAAGTGGAAAACTTCCTACATTGATCATTTTTTAAAAATCATTCCTCTAAAATCAAGAAGCCTTAAATAAAAATCTAAAGTATCCTAAGAAAGCTTCCTACATTGATCAATTTTTGAAAAATTTGTAGACTTCCCACATTGATTAATATACATATAAGGATATCCTTATATCTCTAAAAATAGGAGATGAGACTTATATCTATAAAAACACAAGATTTAACCTGCATCATGTAAAAAAAATTCTAAGAGGTTATGAACTTAATTGACATAGGGTTTTTATAAGTCATTATCAACAAAACACAAAAGATGCACATGCAAATGTAACAAGTTTTTTATCTTTGGTTAAGGTCTAAGACAATAAGGAGCCATAAAAACCTCCCTTATTCTTAATCATAATCATAAAAAAAATAAATCTAATCAAATATCATAAATTTCAAAACTATAAAATCATTAATCATTATAACTTATCCCATTATTACCATCCATACAAACATAAAACAAAATTAAAATACATCATTTTCTATTATTATAGAAATCAAATAATTAATCCATAACCATATAAAACATTAAAAATAAATCCCATAATCTAAATCTATAAATCAAATCACATCTACATAATCTAAAAATATATAATGTTAACGCATACTAAAATATCAAGAATATATATAGATATATAACTCATGAATGTCTCAAAGTACAATATACAAGATGGTTGTTTGGACACTAACAATATAGAAAATGGCTCTTTGGTTAGTAAAATGTACAAATTATCACTAATTAGTAAAATGGATGTGACTAAAATGGATGCCATCTATATCTCCACTTTCATCCCCAATTGCATCCCTACTTACATCCCTATAACTACCCCCCATATTAAACTCCCCAAGATAGCTGATCTACCCTACATATGTCAAGATGATCTCTCTTATGTAAAAAAATAGGTATCATATCAAGGTACATCTAAAAGCCACTCTAACATGATCTTATCATAGTATCAAAGCTCTTCACCTATCCTAGTACCTATCATGGCTCATTATCCCCTATCTTATGCTCAGTCCTACTACCTCTATATCTAACTTCCTTGAAACCAACATAACATCTCCCCTTAGTCTATCCCTCTCTGCCTTATACATATCATGACCTTGTACTACATTATCATGACCCACTATAGTATCTCCAATTGGACTTGTAAATAATCATGATTACCTTATATCTCTATCAAGGTTCCTTTCAATATGGTCACTTGTCCCTTTAATGTATCCCACTCTTCCCTTAATGCATTACACTTTGAAATAATCTAATGTATATATGCCTCTATTGGCTCCTCATCCCCAACCTTCTCCCTAACCTACTCCATCTCCACATCTCTTGCATCTTACTAAATCCATACTACTCTCTCTTGTCTTTCTCCTAATTAATCCCCCACCATAATTAATATGCCAAGGTGCATCTTACATCATCCAACTCTATGATCACTGGCTCCTATTCTAGTCTTACTTATGGCTTAGTATAGTGTGCTTATGGTAGTATAGTCTCTTTATCATCCATCCTATAAAAATATGATACATCCAAGATACCCTATATCAATCAAACTGTCTCCTCACCCTATAAAACTATAAATAATAAAAGTGATCCACCATCCTCCTTCATAACTACCTCTCTATATATCTCTTCACTAGCTCCCCCACCACCCTAGGCCATGATGGAAACCCAAATATGGAATCCATAGTATGTACAAATCCTATAGTATTTAAAATACCCATTGATAGTATGCTAAATCATGTACCACTCCTTCATTGATAGGTTTAACAAGGTCTTCCTTCCATCAAAGGAATCCCACACTGAATGCTATCTGATGCCTCCATGTCCATAGAGTGCCAAGTGAGAAAACTACTATATTGTGATCATAATCCCAACACTATAAAATAAAGGTCACATCTAGCTCAAACCTCCACTCTATCTATTCATGTGGGTTTTAATGCACACCCTATAAGAATGAATAAGGTAGCCTCTAACATTTTAGGATCTCTATGGAATGAGGTTCCACTCTAGGGCATGATTTATAGGTATGCAATTAAAAAAATAGGTGATTAAATATAAATTTGAGATTGTGGGTTGTCTAACTAGGTGTGTGGATGGATGAGTGAAATATAATAGAAAAATCAAACACTAAATGAGTTGGATGGGTGGAGAATTAATCTATGGTGGTTATATTTCAAAGAAATTCAAAATAGGATAAATGTAAGGCAAAAAATAAAGTTATGTGTCCCTAAAAGGACACTTCTAAGACTATTTATATGATGGATTTGTGTATCTAAGACCAATGTTTGTAATTTTTAACTATTGCACATTCACAAAAAAGCATGGTTTTTATTATGGAAAAATAATTATAATAAGATTAATGATCTCAACTAAAGATTTCTCTCCTTAGGGTTGTTGTTACACACCCTCATTTGATAGGTTACAACTCAAAACATAAAGTTGTATAGGGTAGCTATAACACAAAATTATATTACTATACTAAGATAAATATTGCTACACACCTCATATTATCACCTTAATTTATACTAATTTCTTAAACCAATGAAATTTACTAGTCCTCAATAGTTGTTACACATCTAATATCAATATTAATCAATTGAAGTAATCATATTCATCTATAACATTAGCACACTTCACATTTATTAATCTAATATAGATAAATAAAACTAAAATTTCAATAAAACAAATAAGAATAAAGAACAAACACAATGGTATAACAATCAATTGCTTAATTTCTTCCTATATATTAATCAAAAACTTCAACCCTTTTAAAATAGGGTTTTACATGTATTTAAAGGACTTGGGGAGGGGATTGCCTCATCCTCCAAATGTATTAAAAATTACATTTACATCAAAATAATTAGAAACTAAGTTCTAGTTTTATACAAAACTACATGTTATAATTCATAGACTACATCAAACATGCAACATATGCATGCTACAAAAAAATTAATTTAATTATAACATGGATGGAATAAGACTTAACTAGTCATGAATAATAATTACATGAAAAATTATATATAATTTGACTTCAACTAAGGTTGACTTGGCTCCTTCTTGGCACTACTTATGGTTGTGGTTACAACAAAAGTAATAACTAAAGCTGAGTAGGTGTCTAAAGTTGAACTAGTGGTTATAATAGATGTAATAATTGAAGTTAAATCTAGAGACAAATTGGTATCATGAATTGATGTGGTAGGTGGCATGGATGTGATAATTTGAGATGATCTAGTAGGTAAAGTCGATATACTTATTGAGCTAGGAGAGACTAAATTTATTACTAGCACATTAAGTGGAATCTAAATTGAACTAGTAGGTGGTGTTGAGGTAAAGATCTTATTGGCCTTGATCTCCTAATAATATTAGTATCATTTGGAATGTTTTGCCTATACTATGCTCATATCTAAGAGAGTAATTTTGTTTAACCTATCTACTTATTCCACTAGCCTTGCATATTTAGTTTTGGTAGTTTAAAAACCTAGCGGAAATACCTCCACTTTAGTTTCCTTCATCCTCATTAAGCTCAATTTTGCCTCAATATATTATAGATCAAGTCATTTAAAACTCTAATTTAAATTATCCAATGCTTATTATATCATTTGGTAAAAAATAAACCTAAGCACTATCTTCCTAGTGCTATCTTGTGCTCATCTCAAATATAGCTCATCTAAAATTTGCAATGCATGATTCTCTTTTTTTTATATTAATAACTAAATAATAAATAAAATTGACCTATTATTAGGCCTTTTATGTCATAATGATTATAAGATTAAATGCATTTACTACTTCTAGGGGAGAGTTCAAATCCAAATGGTTGAATTCCTTATTGGTAGTATACAAAACTAAGAAAGTCAATTTGTTCTCATCTTCCTTGAGAATCTTAATTTTTTTGTTATTTTTACTATATGGGGAGCCAATTATGATCTCAAATAATTAATGATATCCATAGTTCATATAACCTTAATCTTTCAGATTGAACATCTTATTATATCCCATAGGGAGGACACATTACCTATTGTTGTTCCCAGAGGGTCTTCATCTCTTCTTGTAGTTCTTTTATTTCTTACTTGATTTCCTCATGAATGATTGATATTTCTATAGTGTGGGTCTCCATGTAGGACTTAAGGTCCTCAATGTATGGGGACTGACCCTTATTTCTATCTTGTCTTTTCAAAAGAGAGTAAATCTCTTCTCTTTCTTCCAGTTTTAGGCCTCTTCCATTGCTATCTTTTATCTTCCTCTCCTTTACCCTTTGTACTAAGGTAATTAATTTGTTAAAGAGTGATTTAACTATGGGAAGATAAGTGATCTTAAAGTTTTCCCTCTTAGAATTTTATGATTCTAATTCCTTGGCACAATCTATAAGAGTTAGCTTTGATGGATCTAATGGGTGTGCCTTTATTTGAGTGTCTTCTATAGGCTCAGTCTTAATGGATGGCTTAGGCATTAAATGCAATATTATTTTGGATCAATCTACATTACATAGATGTGGAATGGGATGAATAATATATACTATTTTATTCTTGGGATATCTTTTTGTGGTCACCACTATCATGGTTTGTACTACTCCTGATGAGGGCATTGGTGAACTCAATTGAGTGGAAGAATTTAACACTTGGGTGATGTGTTGGCTAGTGGTAGTGGAAGTAGAGATGGAGACTAAAGGAGTAATTTTTGGTGTAATGAAAACATGCCCAATAGGTAATGATAACATAGGAGTAAAATTATATAAAAATATCAATGACAAAAAAGAAGTAAATGATAATGACACAATAGGAAAAAGGCCAAATGGAATAGTAAATAGAGTACCCTTGCATAATTTATCACCACTAAGGGGTGCCTTTTATTTTAAAAATTGTAATCTTAGAACCTTAACTTATTATAGATATTCTTTATCCACCTTATGTATTGGTTCACCTTCAATTGAAGGTTATGCCTATCTACTTGTTACCTCTATGGATGGAGTTTGTGGGCTTCCTACCCTAGATTTTCTTTTATAATAGAATATTTTCTTCTTATCTTGAGGAGTAGTCACTTGTTGGGTAGGATAGGGAATAGTCATAATGGAGGTTATGGTTATATAAGCCTCCATATTAGGTGTAATATCTTCATCATCAAAGGATTTTAGGCATATGATTCCCTCTTACATCGCCATAGTTCTAGCATTAATCTAAATTGAATTTTTAAATAGTTTTTATTTTACCTTCATCTATTCAAAAATAGACATTGGAACTTATAGAGTCCATTCTTCCACTTCATGCTTACCATTATCTAATGTCCCCCATTTACCTTGATGTTGCTCTTGTTGTAGAGCTATCATCATAATGGGTAGATGTTGAGTGTCTTGGATTTGGTATTATGGATACTGGAAAGGTTTATTACCCTAAAAATTATATGATGTACACCCTAGTGATGGGATCTTAAATATGGCTTGACCATGTGTAAAGGAGTGATCTAATGGGATTTACCTTAATAAATCTTCACTCAGGCCAACAATCTTATCCCTTTCCTTAAACTATGCTTCATATTTTGCATCAAGAAATAAGAATTCATGATTGAAAGGCATCATGCTTTTAAAGGATGCCCAAATTATGAACCTTTTATTTTAATTTATCATAGGGGTCCCAATCCTTGTGGCATATAATATCTAAGGCATAATCCTTTTTTGCATTACCAACCTCTTTGAAGTACCTGTGGTATGTGTATTAAATCCTCCAAATTATGAGGTGGTAACCATGTAAGTAACTATTATTTCTTTTGTTGAAGTCCTCACCTATCCCATTACATAATTGGAAAGCAATTTATTTCTCAAAAAGTTTGTTTGGGATGAATATGGGGAGTCAAAGAGGGTCAAAATTATGTATAAAAACCATGATAACTATATAATATGGGTATAACCAATAATCACCCAATGATATGAGCATATTGATGATGATCTTAGATATCCCAAATAGAGGTTAGCCATGAATTGCCATCTAAACTTGAGATATAGATCCTATACAATTTTAGAAATGTTCCTCATATACACATAAATATAGATGAATGTGTAGAAGTCATAGATTTTGTTCTTGATGTACTCAAGGTTTGGATTCCACATTTCCCCATTGTGTCTATAGATAGTTCCTTTACATGCATATAAAATATACGACATCATGTATAAGTTACCAAATTGGGTCTTTTTGTCTTATTGTAGTATCAATTCTTTTAGGTGGGAATTAATAATATCCCCCAGTGCATAGGTACACTCTAAGGTGATGAGTAGGTCAAATAGTGGTACCCTTTCTAAGTGAAGGAAATAAATACTAGGGTGGCCAAATGGTCAATTTAATATTTTTATGCCAATACAAATTCCCATCTATAACTAGGTGATGGGCATGGGGTTCTTATTGGTTTCCTTGATGGTAAAATTCTCTTCTAGAAGACATTTTCTTACTACTTGTTTAATGTCATTATTTCTATTCCAAGTAAATTAAATATAGCATCTATAATAGGGAAACATAAATAACTCATGAATTCATCACTTGATATATATGTAATGATGACACTATTATTGACGTAATGGAAGAAAATTTCATCTAAAACTCTCCATTCAAATAATGTATCTCATAATAAGTTAATGCATGGCATGACTTATGGATTAGTAACCATGTAATGGAGAGCTTGGAATTTAAATAGAAGTAAGTTATCTGCAACTTGTTTTTTTAATTTAGATACATATTATTCAAAATCAAATGGGTCAACATTCTCTATGACATCCCATAGAGTTGAGTAATTAGTGTGGAGATCGTCTAACATTATCACATCAAAAATTATATCTAGGTATTCTATTGAATCTTTAATAGAGAGCCTAGATGGTGTTGAAGTTATCTTATATTCCCTAGATGAGGATGCCATTTTTGTTACTTATTGATGGTAAGGTTGTCTTGAAAATTTTGGCCTAAAAATATGTTAGGAAAATTATAGATTATTTTGGACATAGCTAGGGGTTTTTAAATCATAGAAGGCTATGTGCACTCAAGCTCAATGATAATTAAATGATACGATCCTGTTGAATAGTTCAATGTTATAGATTGTGTAATTAATTCTAGTTAATTTTCCATTAATCACTAACATATAATAGCTTATCACCTTCATTTTATTTGAACTTAACCACCTAGTCCTAGTGGACTACCACATAGGATGCTTACTTATTTGGGGTGCCATGGTATTACTCCCTTTTTGACACTTATCCACATATATTTGATTTGGGGCATCAACATTTTCATTCAAGATAAATGATGTGATATGGTGAGCTTATAGTTATAAAAAAAATACCACAAAGACCAAAATGTTCTTTGGAGAGATTTTTTTGAGGAGATTTGTCATGGAAAGTTATTAAAGAGAAATTTCCTAACCAAAAGTCTCTAAATAAATGCTACCAAATATAAAGTTATCAAAGACCAAAACCTTCCAAAGACCAAAATTTTTAAATTAAATTTTTTGCTAAACAAAATGATCCAAAGGAAAGTTATCATCCAAAAAGATGTTGACCAAAACAAAATCTGAAATAAAATTCCCAAAGACCAAAACCTTCTGATTGAGAAACATTTCCATAAATTGATAGTTTCCTAAGACCAAAAATTTCCATAATGCCAAATAAAATGAATATAAATAAGTAAACCTAAATACCTTTCATACATGGAATTTTTTTAATATTTCTATTAATAGATTAGTTTCAATAAGTTCTTCTAATGGAAATGATTTTCAAGAGAAAACATGTGCACCCAATGTTTATTTAATTCTTAAAACATCCAACTTTCACAAGTAATAAAACCATTGAATCATACATGCATAGCCCAAATAATAAATAATACTTATAAAAAATAAAGGGGTCCCCACTTTTTAAAGAAAATCCAAGGTGGGGTGTGTTGAATACAATAAATGGTGACTCATACGGGTTAATACTCTTGAGTTTCAAGAACCTAGAATCCATGGTTTTGCAATTAAAATATCAATAATGAACCATAATATAAAAGAGATGATTAGATCAAAAATATGAAAGAGACTCCTAATAACTCAATACAACATACTTACTTTATCCATGCCTTGAACCAGTGTGTGTCTAAGTGATATCTTTTTTCATTATCTGTGTATTTTAGCAAAGACATGGGATGAGATGTAGGCTTAATTTTGATTGCGTGTTAATCTAGAAAAAAATTGAGAAGCTCATGCATTGTTATACTACCAACCATGCATCCATAGTCCTGATAGTTATTCTTTTGATCACCCTTCCTTCCATCATATATTCTTATGATGGATGATACATTGGTCTTATTTAGTCACATAAGATTTTAATCTTATTTTATTTTCCTTTTAAACTTTTGGATTATACCTAGTTTATTTTCTATTTTTAAGAACAAAAGAAATAAGGCGACCACCTTGAGCTAGTGGTGGTATATTTGGGTTCATTAGAATGTCCCTGTCACTTTAATCACAACAATGGTTATTACCCCAAACAAGTATTAACATTTAATGAAAATATACACCCAAAACTCGATGAAAATTTTCTAAATTTTCATGGAGTTTTGGGAGTAGATTTTATATACCTATTTAAATCATTTACTTCATAGCATTTCATGATTAACTCTCTCATTGATTTGCTTACCTAGATTAGGAATTATGATGTTCAAGGTGTAATAACCACCTACTCAAGTTGGATTCAAAACACCCAATATATTTTTGGATTATTTGGTAGTGATTAATTAGATTTCCATGAAATCAAAGGAAAATTATACTAGAAAGTAGGAAACTATGTAAAACAATCCACTAGACTAAACAAAAAAAACTACATAAACAAAAAAAAGGAATAATCTAGAAAGAATGAATTATTATAAAGGAAGAAAATAAGTAAAAATGGGAAACTAACTAATAAATAAAATCCAACCTACCCATTCCTATACTGGAACATCTATTGTTACTCAAATACCTCTCTAAATGGATTAGCCATGAAGTAATGCTTTAAAAACTACCCATTGACTACATATGTCATTGCTTTACCTTGGAGGTAATTCAAAAGGAAAGCATTGTTACCCAAGATCTTAAAACTATGATAAGGACCTATCGATAGTGGGCTGAACTTGTCATGCATTCCTTTATTTTCATGGGATTTGTCCCATAGAATCATTAGGTAAGAAATCCTAAATGCTTTAGATTTTTATCTCTTATCTAACCACATTTTGACCACATCTCGATGTATATTGAATTTATATAATGCTTCATTCCTAGAATATCCCATTTTTATGATAACTAGCAATCTAGATTCTATCTTCTCATTAGGTTCCATGTATTCCTAAAAAATTTATATGTTGGAAGATTTACCATGATTGGTAGCACTGCTTGTTTCCCATAAACTAAAAAATCACATCTATGATGTCACAAACCAAACCAATTAAATTAGTGTGCCAAATCTGGTTGTGATATGTTCTTTTTGTAGACACCAAAATCATGTTGACTCCCCTGGTCATCCCTCATTTTATTCTCCCTTGCCTATTTAACCCCTACCGACCATTTTCCCCACTAGCCTTAACCCTGACAGCTTGTCAAAATGAGCAAAAGGCTAAAGTTAGTCTCTGCCCCCATTCTGCATCTGCCGACCACGGTCACCACCCAACCGACGTCGCCGATGTCGGTCACTTATTGGCTGATGTCGGCGGTCCTACCGACGTCAGTTCTCCTTAGCACTGTGTTCTCGATCCGAATGCAAGAACCATTATTCCATTACCCGTTATCCATTCGGTTTCCAATCGGTTTCCCGATCAGTTATCGAATCGTCCCTCACCTTCATCTGCAACCTCTTCATTCGATCAACCGATTCATTATTCAACCAACCAGTTCATTCATTCAATGGAACTCTTGCGATCAACCATCTCTTGCATCCAACCAACCTGCAATCAATCTTCTGCGTGTCTCTCTCTCTGGAATAGGAACTCTGCTTCGATCATTTGGCAGCACAGCGACAACGTCAATCACGTCTCTGACTTCATCTTCAAGCATATAATAGGTAAGTATCTTGCTCTGTGTTTTGTTTCTCTCTGGTTGTTGTGTTTTTTTATTTACTGCCATCACCCCTATTTAGACTTAGACTCTCAGACATGAGACCTTACTCCTTCCCTTTACACCTCTGTCCACCATCCCTGAATACACAGTCTATAGCTCTACTCAGACTTCACTCCTAAACCCCAAACAAAACAACAGACCTTTCTACAACCTAACCAGACCCTGTCCCGACTCGACCATACCTGACCAGATCTGCCCAAACTCTATCCAGAACTATTGCCCCGATCGACGCTGGTCATTACCCCGACCGACGTCAGCACCGTAACCGACGTCGGCACCTTCCCCTGACCGACGCCGACACAGAGACCGACATCGGTGACTGTGCAGAACAATTCATTGAATATCAGGTATGCATTTTGTTTTCTGTCTTTTGTTTGCTTTCATTTTGTCTTTTCATTATTTCCATTTCTGTCAAATATTTCTATTGTTAATTAGTGGGTTGATATCCTTCTAGGAAGTCTTCATACTTTTGGGATCAGGCGTTTGCTTGACAGCCCACCGTCTCTTCGTCTAACATTTTTTTGTGTTTAGTCTATTTTTATTTGTAGGTGTCATTCCTCCACAACCAAAGAGGAGTACCTTCCAACGTCTAATTTTAGTGTGCATGACCATATCCAGGTATCTTCTAACCTTGACCATTTCTTAGTTTCTCATTTCTATCTTTTGAATGTAGAAAGCAATTTAACATAGAAACATTTTGGCACACCCAGTGGGACCCTAGGGCCTTCCTTGGGTTCTTTCTTTCTTTCATTCATATAGGTGCATTAGGTTCCTTCCTTTTTCGCCTCTTTTGTCTCTTCTAAAATGACATCATAAGCAGGAATAAAAAGAACTTTTCTTTTCTTTCTTGCACTTCTAGACTAGTCAAAACTCATATTCTTTGACTCTTTCTCCATTCATTTTCATACGAACAAAACATTTTGACTTGGGCATTAAAACACTTTGCATTCATTTCTGTTTGCTTGCATCTCTTAGACCACACTTAGTAATTAACAAATGCATATTGAATAAATCTAGTCCACTTGATGTTACACGACCAAACCACTTGCACAAAACAAACATCTTAACTTACCTGAGACAAGGCCCAACTAGGATTTCATCCCCTAGCAGATACCTTACCTATCTCGGTGATCTTACTTGGATTTCATCACCAAGGAGAAAGCCCACTCCATTCTCTAGCGGAGCCTAATCTCTAGGGGAAGTATATTTTGGCTAAGCGGGCCCAGTTTATCACTGGACTCGTGAAGTGAGGGGAGCTTGCTCCTTAGCACCAGGCCTTGTACGAAACCTAACATAGACTTCTTGAGCACCATAACTAACCCAAAACCATCCATAGACTGCTTCTTCTAGGACCTGACTCAAAAGCCAATCTTACTCTACACACATTCTAAGGCATAAGCCACTATAATCCTAATAATCTACTCCTAGGGTTTTAGGATCTACTTGTGTTCTTCATATTTTTAGTTCTTATCTGCTTGTTTGAGCTTGTGAGGATGTTCTTCTTTGCCTTGAATGGTTCTGACTCATAGTCAAGCCAAGGCTCTAGTCGACCACGCGAGGCGTCAACCACTTTCGCCTACCCCATCCATAACCAGTCCTATAATGGGGTTCCACTCAGAGACTGAAAGAACTCCTACAGGACCGATCCTAACTCAAATTCCCATCATCCCTGAAGGGGACCAAGATTTTGCATGATTCTTCGACCTCAATGTCACAGCCCTCCAAAACTATCTCATGAGAAACCCAACGCGAGACCTTTCGAGTAAAGTGGTGATGACATCAACATCATCCACTACCCAGCCTTTCACCTACACTGTTAACCCGACCATGGCCAATACACAAAGTTTGGCCTCCTCATCTATTTTTAGACCGACCTCCATCGGGGTTTCATTACCCCCTCAACCACATGCAATTCAAACAAGTTCTACATCATACCAGAACTTGATTGTCTCGACCCCACACACTCTTGCACCCATATATGCAGGAGTGCCTACCTCTTATTTTGCCCATGCCACCACACAACCTCCTTTGGCGGTATCCAGTTAGCCTATGCCTTCTACCTTCATAACCCAACCACCCTTAGCCTCTACTTCTGCCCCTGTGACTAGTCATCCGTACGTTGCGCCCTTACTGGTACAACCGACTACGTCGTATGCCTCCTCTAGCCTCTTTCAAGTGCCTTACAACCAAGGGGGTGCCTCGTCTACCAATCTGTTAGCAGACATCATTAAAATGCTGATGGATACAATGTCCAGTCTCGAGACCTCTATCTCTGGTTCACGCAATGCTCTCTCATATGAGCAAATTTGAAACGAGCCCATTCATCCTTCTGTCCCTATCCGACCATACCCTAACCAATGGGAGCTTCCTAAATTCACTCACTTCCAAAGCAAGGAAGACCCACAACAGCACTTACGGGCATTCAGACATGCCTGTTACCTTATCGCCCACGACGATGCGTTACTTCTACGCATGTTTCCTATGTCTCTTTTTGGCCCTGCCCTTGACTGGTATAGCTCTCTTGCCAAACATTCTATCTTTTCATTCATTCAACTCGCCCAATTATTCATTGACCATTTCTCAATCAATATCACTAAACAAGTCTCGATCATAGACCTTTACTCCATTAGGCAATTTGACGATGAATCAATAGTCAATTTTGTCACCCATTGGAGAAGCTTGATTAACCAGCTCTCCTTCTCCTTGCCTCAACCTGAGCTCATTGAGCTCTTTTCCTGAGCATGTGTTAGTCACATCTCGTCCACCTTGTGGGTTCAAACATTCCACACTTTCGACGAGGCCTTCACCATGGCCCGAAAGCTTGAACTCTGTGCCATTAAAGAAGATAAGGTCAAATTGCGCAACACTAACACAAGAACCAATGACCATTCTTCTTCCAAACCTTCTTCTACCCACTCTCAATCCAAGGGGTCGGTAAACATTGTCATCTTTAGACCATCATCTTCAACAATAACCATCCGACCATCATCTTCAACATTAGACTACATCAATAAACATTTTCAACGTCAATCCATACAGCGTCAATTCACTCCAATTAGGGAGTCATATGCCTCTGTCTTGGATAAACTCGTCAAGCAGGGGGTCCTCAATCTCCCTTCAATCCGACCACATCAATTTGACCCCTCAACACCTATCCCTGCATGGTACAGGGAGAACCATTTTTGCAACTATCACCGTGTCAAAGGCCATGACACGGATCACTGTCAAACTTTCAAAAACATCATCCAGGACATGCTAGACAAGGGGGATCTTATCTTGGACAACTTGAACACACCACCCAACCAAAACCTTGACATCTTCAAACAACCTTTTCTTAATCACCCACCTACTCAAGACAATGTCCAAACCATGACCAATGACTCTCATGACCATCATATACACACAGTCAACACAGTTTCACCTCTTGTCTCCGACCAATCTTCATCACAGGTAAAAGAGCCATCTTCTCCCATTCGTCTTCCACAGGTAGAAGAATCTTCTTCTCCTATTAGTCCTCCATCAACCTCTCCCATATTGGAGGACGCTTTGACCACATCAACACCAGCTGCCTCGCCTTCATCCTTATTATCATCCATAGATAAACATACCTTTTCAACTCCTCAACCACACACAGAATCCATGACTACTCTGGCGCTCTTTCCACTTAAAGAGCCCACATCTTTAATCCCTTCTCCATCGAGAGAAGAACCATCCACATCTAAGTCCAAACCCGCGCAGGCGTCCATCATGCCCAAAGAGATTAAAACTCTTGGTGTTCACCCCACATCTAACCTCGCCTCGCACAAAGGTGGCCCTCGCCCTAAACCAATGAAAGCCATTAAACCACACCAGAGGCCTCCTCCCCCACCTTCATCATTACCTTCAATTTTAGGCCCTCATTCGTCCACTTTAATAGGAGTGATTCCCACTCCCATACTTCACAGAGGCAACTTGCCTCCATTACTCTCTCAACCCATCAGACATATATCTCCTCTAATTCATCGACCAACGCATCTTACGCCTCCTAAACCAAAGTCATCAGTCCTCACTACAACAAAACATCCAGACCCATTAGCAGGTTCTTATGCCTTACTGTTACGGCAATTGTTGTAGTCATCTTGTATCTATCTCCCGCCTCTTAAACCATATCAATCTCTCAGACCAAAACCACCCTGGTTCGACGACACTCACATTTGTGCATATCATCACACACCTGGGCACGATACTGAGCATTGTTGCACCCTCAAGGTTGCCATTCACCCATGTCTGGTGAATGACACC
Organism: Torreya grandis; assembly: GCA_037957365.1. Lineage (NCBI taxonomy): Eukaryota > Viridiplantae > Streptophyta > Pinopsida > Cupressales > Taxaceae > Torreya > Torreya grandis. The sequence goes on from JARHVA010004757.1 coordinate 759,032, forward strand.
CTTCTTCTCGACCACATCATCAACAAATCTTCAACACTGCCCCTCTCATCAACTCTCGGATCAAGGCCATCTTGGTTCGACAACTCTAAATTTTGTCATTATTATCACAGTCCTGGACATGACACTAAGCGTTGTTGCACTCTTAAAGCTATCATTCGTCAACAACGGAGAAAGGATTCCCTTCTCATCAAGGATCCTCTTGACCACCCCCTTGACAAATCATCAACACCAACCCATGCTTCTCCAACCTCATCACCAAAATCGGGATCTCCACACCAGACTATGGTCCCTTTGCCACCTTTAACCCCCTTATTCGACATCAACATAGTCCATCTGACCACTAAATCTCAACTGATCTTAACCAATTCATTAAACATTCTCCCTAGCCGCTGGGGGAATTCAACCTTCATCCAAACCTCGACCAATTTTTCAACCCAGTCTCAATAAAATATCAATCACTCCTTTAATCCTAAACCTCGACCAAGTGTCCATCGACCCTACCTTCGATCAAACATTTGACCAGTCACGACCAATCAACAATCAAATATCAAATCAACCAAACATTCAACCCAAACATTCAACCAACCTTTTTATCAAAACATTCAACTAGTCTCGACCAATCAGTGACCATATCAACCAAATTCATATCCACCATCAACACCTAACCAATCTGGAAAGAGCCAAATGGGGCAAGTTTGCTCCTAATTGGATCAGACCTTTTATTATCATGCACAAGCATGGACCAAGGACTTATCAGAACCTAAACCTTTTTATGCCTTTCATCTACGACCGTTCTACTGCTAGTCGAGTACTCGTCCACTTGACACTTAACTTGAGCTCATCCCTTGAGCAATCCCCATCCTCTTAAGTCCTAATTCCTTTCATCCCTATTCCTCTTAACAATTCTTATAACCCTTTTATGCTATATGGATGCTTTGTCCTAATGAAAGGGAGCCCTTGACCTTCTATAATCTTGTCCATGACTCACATTTCTATAAAAACAAATCAAGATGTCAAAATATCCATGGTCACTATATCAATATCAAATCAAAAGGCAGACTGCTCCCTCAAAGGAAAACTGTACTATCATTGCTGTAATTAATAGACGGCTCCCTCAAAGGATAGCTATTCAAAAGCCCTTATATTAAACAAAAATCTAGACCACTCCCTCGAAGGATGGCTATGACTAATCTGGCAACAAACAACACCATTTTAGAAGCTTCTCACATTGATTAGCTTCACAACTGACCACCAAGAAAATGACATCTCTATGTAGACTTCCTGCATTGATCAGTCTGCACCTCAAAAAAAAAAAAAAAGAGTCATGGACTTGACTTATAGTTGTCTCAGGGTCTCCTATAAAAAGGGGCAAAATTATCTCTGCTCTTGAAATGGGTTACCCTTTTTCCTCCTCCTATCACCTGCTCAAGGGACTTCAAGCTCACTTTAATGTCAAATTGATTCGATTACCGTTCTAACATAACTATGGTCAATGACATCATGCATGAATGGGGCTCTTGATTCTAATAACCCCTATCTATGTTGTCTTTCTGGTCCTTATCAATGAAAGAGCAATATGCTTTTCACTTCTTCTGCACTTTGGTCACATTCACCTTCATCACTTGTCAATCAACTCAACTCAACCCTCTTTTCAGACCACTCCCATAGCCTATTCACCCTAGTTTCTATGGACACCAATACACATGGAAACTATCGACCAGACGCAATTTATGTTAAGCATAAACCAATACTTGCTGAAGCATAAATAGACCTCAATTCATCTTTAGCATACATCCATCATGACTATGGAACATTGTTAGGGATGAAATACCCCTTGACCAATGTTGCAGAATACACCATCACATAATATGGAAAAGGCTGCACCATCTTCTTCCCCTCATCATTCCATCATGACCAAGACCAATCTATCAACCATTTTGACCACCTGTCTACCGCTCAGACCCTTTGTCTGAACTACATTGGTTTGAGGCCCTATGACCGGGGCTATGTAGGCAACACTCAGATGACACGACTGTCTTCTGGGGTTAGCTCGACCACCCTCATTTGTTCATCTCTCTGATGGACAAACCTTCTTTCCTCTTTTTGACCATGACTTTGCCCTCGACCAAGACCATTTCCATCTCTTTGACCCTTCCTCCCTTCTAGGGAGAACTACATTAGCCTGAGGCCCTTCCACAGGGGCTATGTAGGCAGCTTTCAGTTGACATGGGGTCTTCTGAGGTTAGCTCGGCCACATCCTTTCGTCTATTCCTCCCCTCGACCAAAAACCATTGGAGATCATGCCTATCTCCTCCGACCTCGACCACTTCCAAGACAATGTTGCCTTGGTTGTTTTCACATGTATGCTACCTCATGACTGGTTAGCAGACTTGTGCGCAGACCTTTTGGACCCTCACAAGTATAGGATCGCAAGTCGGTTGATCCGCACTACTTGTGACTTTTTCATGTTTCTAGGAGCACTTCTTGAGCCCAGGATACCTAGAACGCGATGACCCATTAGAGCTTCAGCTTAGATTGAATAACCCAATCAGCAGATGACTAAATGTTGGGGCCCAGTTATTTCAATTTTGGCACTCCTTGACCCTTGACCTGTGACACTTTGACCTGACCATCTCGTGAAGTGGTATGCGCGTAATCACAACTTTTGCAGCGTTCACCCTCACCCCTTTTTCATCCACTCTTTGTCCAATCAGCACCCAATTCTAGGTTTCCTTTCCTCGAATCCTACTTTGAGGGGGAATACCTCATCCATAATCGGGGCAATCCACTTCCTATTTTTGTCTTACAGTTCATTCGAACAACCAACAAGATGAAATCAACCTTATCCCTCACCTGGGGCAATCACTCCTATTTTTGTCTTGCAGTTCATCCAGAACAACCAACAAGACAAAAAGGGGCAAATGTAGACACTAAAATCATGTCGACTCCCCTGGTCATCCCTCATTTTATTCTCCCTCACCTATTTAACCCCTATCAACCATTTTTCCCACTAGCCTTAACCCTGGCAGCTTGTCAAAATGAGCAAAAGGCTAAAGTTAGTCTCTGCCCCCATTCTGCATTTGCCGACCACGGTCACCACCTGACCGATGTCACTGACGTCGGTCACTTATCGGATGACGTTGGTGGTCCTATCGATGTCAGTTCTCCTTAGCACTACATTCTCGATCTGAATGCAGGAACCATTATTCCGTTACTCATTATCCATTCAGTTGCCAATCGATTATCGAACCATCCCTCGCCTTCATCCGCAACCTCTTCATTCGATCGACCGATTCATTATTCAACCAACCAGTTCATTCATTCAATAGAACTCTTGCGATCAACTATCTCTTACATCTAACCAACCTGCAATTGATCTTCTACGTGTCTCTCTCTCTGGAATAGGAACTATGCTTTGGTCATTTGGCAGCACAACGACAACGTCAATCACGTCTCTGACTTCATCTTCAAGCATATAACAGGTAAGTATCTTGCTCTATGTTTTGTTTCTCTCTGGTTATTATGTTTTTTTATTTACTACCATCACCCTTATTTAGACTTAGACTCTTAGACACGAGACCTTACTCCTTCCCTTTACACCTCTGTCCACCATCCCTGAATACACAGTCTATAGCTCTACTCAGACTTCACTCCTAAACCCCAAACAAAACAACAGACCTTTCTGCAACCTGACCAGACCCTATCTCGACTCGACCAGACCCGACTAGATCTACCCAAACTCTATCTAGAACTATTGCCCCGACCGACGCCGGTCATTACCCCAACCGATGCCGGCACCCTAACCGACGTCGGCACCTTCCCCTAACCGACGTCGGCACAGAGACTGACACTGGTGACTGTGCAGAATAGTTCGCTAAATATCATGTACGCATTTTGTTTTCTATCTTTTATTTGCTTTCATTCTATCTTTTCATTATTTCCATTTCTATCAAATATTTCTATTTTTAATTAGTGGGTTGATATCCTTCTAAGAAGTCTTTGTACTTCCGGGATCAGGCGTTTGCTTGACAGCCCACCGTCTCTTCGTCTAACATTTTTTCGTGTTTAGTCTATTTTTCTTTGCAGGTGTCATTCCTCCACAGCCAAAGAGGAGTACCTTCCAACGTCTGATTTCAGTGCGCACGACCATATCTAGGTATCTTCTAACCTTGACCATTTCTTAGTTTCTCATTTCTATCTTTTGAATGTAGAAAGCGATTTAACGTAGAAACACTTTTCAAAAACTTATCACATCTTGTGCTCTTGAGTTATTGGTGGAAATTTTTCTTAGTCCATCTAGTGAAATAATTTATAGCAATGAACACAAATTTATTTCTAGCTAAATAATTTAGGGTTATAACACCAATGAAATCTAAGTCCCATTGGGTGAATGGCTTACCCTCAATCACAAGTTATAGGGGCATTATTATGTGCATTTCTCTTTTTACCAAGACTTAACTTTAATGACATGTAATTATTTGGAAGTGAGCATCCTTGAATGCTATTAGCTAATAATAACCCATTTTGAGTATTCTATGGGTTGTGGTATTGCCAGATGGATGGTTCCTACCAATATTTTGATGTAAATTTTCCAAAATCTCTTAGGATTTTTCATGTGACACACATATTAAATATACACCTTCATAGTTATTCTTATATAGTATGCTCTTCCTAATCATGTAATGAGTAGTTTCAAGCCTCAAGGATCTCTTTTTCTCTCTCTTGAGTTATTAGGGGCATGTTTTAGTGAGTAAGAATTGAATAATACATGAAAACTAGTCCTCTTAAGAAACCTATGTTTGGTAGACCTATTTGATGGTGATGTATGGGTCTAGTTTAGTCATCAACTAAATAATACATTGTCCTATGATGGTATTAGTATGTTTAATATCAACATCTATCTAGGTGAATGGTGATCCCATATTTGGTGATAATGTGTCCTAGCAACTTGCCTTTAATAATTCTAAATATACTCTTCTTAGGGTTCAACGTGATACCAAACTTCTTACACCTTTCAAAAATGGATTGAAGATGGTCGATATGATCAACTCTATTTTTAGAGAAAATAATGAGGTCATCTATGTATATAATTATGTATTTTCCTATCAATCCCTAAAATTCATGATCCATGGCTCTCTAAAAATTATCTCTAGCATTGATCAGCCTAAATAACATTCACTTATATGCATAAGTTCCCCATCTTGTAGTAAATATGGTTTTTATCTTATCCTCTGATTCCACCAATACTTGATTATATATTAAGAATATGTCAAAGAAATACATCATTATAAAACTAATCATAGTTTGTATCACCTCATCTAAGGAGGACAGGGGATAATTATATTTCTTAAAATCTTTACTCAAGTTCTTGAAGTCAACACACAATCATATTTCATCTCTCTTTTTCCTATCTAGAACTAGATTAGCCACCCAAGTTGAATGCCTAATAGGGAAAACTATCCAATCACTTAGTAGCTTTTCTAATTCTTTTTGGATCAATAGTTCTAGGATATGATTAAGTAATCTTTACCTCTGCCTAAATGGTTGATGATTGGGCCTAAGTGGAATCATAAGGGTGATGGAATATCCTTAAGTCATCATAGGTCCATGTAATTACATATTTATACTTGATAATAATTTCCTTGACCTTTTTCCTTTCATCTAGAGTACAAATTAAGCTAATATTTATAAGGTTCATCTCCCATGTTTTCTGAGTTGAACTCATATTCATTAACCTTGAGTTGTCTTTATTAATGCACTTGAAGTTCCATATCAAAATCCCTATCCAAGGTGACCATCCCTAGTGGGAGAATATTTTCCTTCAATTGGATGACATCCTCTTCACCTAAATATTTGTGTCTCCCATGACTCCTTTCCTCATCATCAATTCTATAGGACTCAAACTATCTAAAATTGGTTAGAAATTACATGATTTATTGATCATCATCAAACACTTGAAAATTTTCATCATTGTATGACACTAATGGACAAAGTAACAATTCAATAGAGAACTTTTATACTTTTTACTCTTCTAGGGGTGCCAATTTGCTACTTAAGATATTTTTTAACTGACATCTTGGTTTTAATCTCTTTGAATGGCCACTATATTTAAATCCTCAAATGACTCAACTAAATTCCAATCTCTATTAATGTACTTATTTAAATATTACAATTTTCATTGGTACTTACTCCTAACCTGCTTGATCATGATTTCAAAGTATCTATATACAAATAGTTCCTTGACATTATTATAGAGGGAAAACTACCATCTCAAAACTAGTGCCTTATACTCTACTCTATTATTGGTGCATAACAACTAGAGCTTGCATATTACTAAGTATTTATTTCCTTTTAGATCAACCAATTTGATACCAACACCTAATCCTTTCTTTGATCTCACTCCATCAAAATGGAGGGTCCATAATTGGGAAAGGTCATGTACTTCTTCCTACATTTCATAGTTTGTAATAAATGTATAAATTCTAAGGATAGGAGACTTATAACTTACTTATTCCTTAGTGGTGTTATACACTTTAATAAGATTCTTAATCCTTAGCTCTTGATCGACCCTAATCTAGTTGGAGATACCTATCTATGGCAGCCAAATGTAAGATAATTCTATGAAAAGATATGAATTGAATGTTTTAGACCAATTTCTACTCAATAGTAGCCCACACCCCTTAGGAATATATACGACCAATATGTTGATAGTCATCTATACTTGAGGTTATGATGCAACCAAGATTTTTACATCATTAAGTTCTCCCAAAACAAACACTATTATTTTATCCAACTATGAAATAGTCCTCTTCGATAGACTTGGGTTCAAACCAATATTTTACCAAATAGAGGTTGGCATCACCATTTTTGAAGCTTTAGTATCTACCAAACAAATATGTATGTTATTTCCAAATTATTTAATGGTTAGAACAAAAGGGGGAACTTTAGGCTTGCTTTTATATATAATAATTATATTATCTATTTAGGACTTTTCTACAACATATTTGCATATGATAGACTTCTATAAGATCTCATTCTACTCTATAATTTGTGCTAGTTCATGAAGAGTGATATTAGCCTTGATCTTCTTTATATCCTCAACATTGTTATATCCTCCCTTGATTTTCTCTTCTCCATGTTGAGGCTGATCATTCCCTTTTGGGGTAGGATTACTATTATTAGCTTTGTAATTTATGGGAATAAATGTATTATTGGGAGGAGTAGAAGTGGTGAGAGGTTGAATTCCTCAAATTGTAATTGTTCCTATTAAACTATTAAAATTATTATACCTCATCATAATTATCCTATGGAACATTGTCATATTTGTTGGGGAAGGAAAAATCATAAGTTTCAAATACCATATTTGAACTTGAGGGGCCTAACTCATGATGGAGATTTGGAATATTCATCATTTGATCCTACCTGATAATTTATCTTTGAAATATTTCAAAGGCTGCATAAAACTCTAAATTATCTAATTCCATATGTTATGATGTGTTTTGAACCCTACATTAATTAAACAAAGCTATCTCCATAATATTTATTTTTGGTATCTTATTAGACTATTATTGTTCTACTTTATTAGTGGGCATATTAAAAGGTTTGTTGTATATTGGAAAGACATAATTCTAGTTATAATTTTTTATTGGTGGTATTACTCATCCTTTTATACATATTTAGGAAGTCATTGCTCAACTTTTGGACCATTCTTTATATAGAATATAATTCAACTTTAGTGGAGTAATCACCTTGAGAGACTATTATATTAGTGTGAGATAAGTGTTGATTTTGTTGGTTTTATTAATGGCCATTCCTTTGTGCTTGATGATTTAAAAACCCATAATTATAATTTATTGTTTGATGTGTCATGAGAGGTAAAGTGTACAACTAATTTTGGTTAAATATAAGGGCATTCTTATTAGCATGTGGAATTGGATTCAAAGCTGGGAATCTATTACTGAATATTTGGCCTATTAAATTCTAAGGATTAGGTTAAAGATTGAGCTTCTTATCACTATTAATGGCTTATTGATATGACAAATCTAGATTAATAGCTATGGAATATCTTCATAAAAACATTATAGTAATGGGATCTAGATCATTCTTGTATATTTGGAGTGTCAAATCTATGTCCAACTTATACATGCCATTCAACCAAGAGTACATCCTCTAAAATATTGCATTAAAGGTCTATATTAACTCATTAGGATCCCTTTTCATGATGGTGAAATGTTGATACATCAATCTTGGATTAGTCATTTGTTGAAATTATGCAAGAAAAGTATTTTTTCATTCGTTTCATGAGGTGATAAAACTTTCCTACAAATTGAGATACCAATCATAAGAAGAATCCTAAAGATTAAATGGTAACAACCTGCATGCAACATTGTCATGGATGAAATTCATTAATCTTAATAATCCTTGAAAGACTTGATGTGTTATTCTACCATCCTCCCACTTGAGGGGGAAAATGCAAGTAAGTATTTCTCTCAATTCTTTAGCAGATCATGTTGGTCTCCAAGGATGGCAATAATAGATTTGACTAATGAAGATTTAGCCATAAGAGAGTTAATAAGTGGTATTCATTTTACTAGAGAAGGTGTCCTATTTTGGTATATCTTAGGGATGATAGGTATTGGTCTAGGCCTCCTATGATTTGATAATGGTAAAACCAAAAGGCTAGCTTTAGCCCTAGACTTTGTTACTCTCCTAGGTATCTCCAGTGCAACTCTACATAGTGACTAACCTATACTATTGATAAAACACTCAAGTGTGCCCTCCTTATATCATCATTTTATTTATTTATGCTGATGTTGGTTTTACATAAACCCTATAATAATGAATAAGGTAGCCTCTAATGTTATAAGATCTATAGGGAATGAGGTTCCACTTTGGGGCATGAGTTTCAGGTATAAAGTTAAAATAACTAGGTGATGTAATATCAAGTTGAGAATGCAAATTTTATAACCATGTTTGTGGATGGATGAGTGAAATATAAAATAAAAATCAAATATTAAGTGAGTTGGATGGTTGGAGAATTATTCTATGGTGGGTAGATTTCAAAGAAAATCAAAAGAGGGGAAAGATAAGCAAGAAAATAAAGCTATGTACCTTGAAAGGTCACTTATAAAACTATTTATTTAGTGGATAAGTATATCTAAGACCAATTTTTTCCATTTTCTATTATTTCATTCTCATGAACAAACATGGTTAGTAGTCTAGGAAAATAGGTATAGGAAACTAATAATATCAACTAAAAATTTCTCTCCTTAGGGTTGTTATTGAAAACCCTTATCTAATAGATTACAACTCAGACCAAAAATTTATCTAGGGTAGCTATAACACATGCCTAGATGACTATACTGAGGGAAGTAATCTTACACCTGAGATTATCACTTCAATTTATACTACTTGATTAAACCAATGAAAATTACTAATCCTGAATAAGTTATTGCACATATAAGATAAATATTCATAAATTTAAACAATTAAATTCATCCATATCATTAGTAAACTTCAAAATTATTAATTTTATATAGACAAATAAAACTAAAACTTTAATAGCATAGATAATAAATAAGAAATAACAAACATAGTTGCATGCTAATCAATTGCTTGATTTCTTGTTGTATATTGATAAAAATGTTACCCATTTAAAAAGAGGGCTTTAAATTTATTTAAAGGACTTAGGGAATGGGTCACCTCATCTTACAAGTGTATAATTTTTTTTATTTACATCAAAATAACTAGAATCTAAGTTCTAGTTTGATACAAAACTACATGTTCTAACTCGTAGATTACATCAGACATGCAACATGTGCATTCTATCAAAATAATTCATATAATTATAACATTGATGTAACAAGACTTTACTAGCCATGAATTATTATTACCTACAAAATTATATATAATCAACCTTAAACTAATCCTAACATGGATCCTACTTAGCACTTCTCATGGTTGTGGTTATAACTACGGTAATAATTAGAGCTAAGATAGTGATTGGAGTTGAACCAATGGTTACAATATATGTAGTAACTAAATTTGAATTTTGAGATGAATTGATAGCTTAAAATAATGTGGTAGGATATATGGATGTGTTAAATTGAGATAAGTATGTAGGTAGAGTTGTATACTTACTAAGATGGTAGAGTATGAAGTTATAACTAGTCTTGTAATTAGTACATTAGGTGGCATTTGAATTAAACTAGTAGGTGGTGCTAAAGTATACATATTATTGTCCTTGAGATCTTGATAATGTTTGTATCATATAACATGTTTCACCTATACTATTCTCATATCTAGGATAGGAGGTCTATTTACTCTATCTACTTGTTCCACTAGCCTTGCATGTTTAGTTTTGGTAGCTTGGAAGCCTACCTAAAGGACATCCATTTCAGTTGCCTTCTTCCTCACCGATCTAAATTTTACCTCAATATCTTCTAGATATAGTCCTTTCAAACTATGCTTGAAATTATTTGATGTTTGTTGTATCATTTGGTCAAAAATAGACTTAGCCACCAACTTCTTAGTGTTATCTCATGTTCATGTCAATTATAGCTCATCTAAATTTTTTAATACATGTTTATCTTGTGTTATGAACTTAGTAACTAAAACATCAACAACATTGACCCATTCCTAGTCCTCTTGGGTCTTAATGTCTACTATATTTAGTGAATTTGTTGCCTCTATGGGAGGCATCAAAAATAAATGGATGAACGCTTTATTGGTAGTATACAAATATAAGAATTTCAATCTATTCTAATATTCCTTAAGAATCTTAAATAATTTTACTAGTGTGTTTACATGGGGAGCCAATTATGCTCTCAAAGAATGAATGATATCTAAAATTTGAGATAACCTTAATGTTGTATTTTTAACATCTTATTTTATCCTAGAGGGAATGTGAATTATTGGTTGTTTTTACTTGAGGGTCTCTATCTCTTTTTCTAGTTCTTTTCATTCCTGCTATGTTCCCTCATGAATGACTAATATTGATCTAGTGTAGGCTCCATGTAGGACTTAAGGTCCTGAATGTATTGGGATTGACCCTTATTTATATCTTGTCTTTTTGAAAGAGAGTAAATCTCTTTTCTTTTTTATATAATCAGGCCTCTCCCACTACTATCGTATATCTTCCTCTTCCTTAAACTTTGCACTGAGGTAGTTGATTTATCAAATAGTGAGCTTATAGTAGTTATCTTAGTGATCTTAAAGTTTGTCTTCTTAGAATTTGACACTCCTAATTCCTTAGAATAATCTATAAGAGTCAACTTTGATGGATCTAATGGTCATGCCTATGTTTGAGTGTCTTTTGTAGGCTCAATATTAGGGCTTGGATTAGGCATTGAAGGCTATATGATTTTGAACTAGTCTACATTCCCTAGATGTGGCATGGGATGAATAATATATATTATTTCTTCTTGGGAGATATTTTTATGGCCACCACTGCCATGTTATGCACTACTCTTGATGAGGGCATTGGTGAACTCAATTGAGTAGAAGAAGCTAAAATTTGGGTGATGGGTTAGCTAGTGGTAATGGAAGAAGAGGTGGAAACTGAATAAGTAGTTGTTATTGTAATGAAAATAAGACTAGTAGGGAATGATAAAATAGGTGTAAAAGTAGATAAAAATATCAATGGAAAATAAGAAATAAATGGTGATGACGTAATAAGAGAAAGGCCAAGGGAGTAGTAAATAGATCACTCTTACGTGATTGGTCACCACTAAGGGGTACCTTTCCTTTTTAACCCTTGAAGGATTATAAACTTATCTTGATATAGCTTCTCTTCATCTAACTCATGACATGGATCACCTTCAATTGAAGTCTATGTTTGTCCACTTATTACCTATATTGATAGAGTCTATGGCATTCTTACACTAGATTTTATTTTATAATAGATTATTGTCCTCTCAAATTTAGGATTAGTCACTTATTGGGTAGGAGAGGGGAGAGTCATACTAGAGGTTATGGTTTATAAAACCACCATAGTAGGTACAATATATTCATCATTAAATAAGTTTAGGATTATGATTCCCTCTTTCATCCCCATAGTGTTGGCCTTCATCTAAATTAAGTCTTCAAATAGTTCTTATTTTACCTTCCTTAGTTCAATAATAAACATTTGTAATTGAGGATCCTATTCTTACACCTCATGCTCAATATTAGTTATTGTCTCCCCTTCACCTTGCTCTTAAACTTATTGCAGAGATATCATCATAGTGGGTAGATGTTGAGGGTCCTAGATTTGGTCTTGTAGTTGTTGAAAAGATTTACCACTCAAAAAATTAGATGATGTCCATTCCCCTAGTGGTGGAATCCTAAATTTGTATTTCCCAAGTGTGAGTGATGTGCTTAGAGTACCCTCAACAAGTCTTCACTCAAGATAATAGTCTTAGCACTTTCTTTAACTTATACATCATATTTTGTGTTGAGGAATAATAAGTCATGATTGAAAGGCTCATAATTATAAGGGATGCCCATGTTATGAACCTTTTGTTGCACTTTCCTATGGGGGTCCTAATCCCTATGGGGTAGAGTAGCCAAGGCATATGCCTTATTTTCATTACCAATATATTTGAAGTATATATAATATGTGTATTTCATCCTACCAATTATGAGGTGGGATCCATGGAAGGTACTCTTATTACTCTTGGTCAGGTCCTCATCTATCCCATTCCATAATTGGAAATCAATTTACTACTCAAAAACTTTATCTAGGATAAATTTAGGGAGCCAAAGAGGGTCACCCTTATGTCCAACAACTATGATAAATGTATAATTTAGGTATAACCAATAATCACCCAAATATATGAGTGTCTTGGTGATGCTTTTAGATATCCTAGATAGATGTTAGCCATGAATTTCCATCCAAACATGAGGATACAAATCCTCTACAATTCTATAAATTTTTTTCAGATACACAAAGATGTGGATAAACAAGTAGAAGTCATAGATTCTATTCTTGATGTACTCAGGGTTTGAATTCTATAGTTCTCCAATGTGTCTATAGATATTACCCATGAATAAATCCAAAATATATAACAACATGTAGAATTTACCACCTTGGGGCATATTGTCTTTGTGTAGTATAAATTCTTACAAGTGAGCATTGATAATTTCCCCCACTGCATAGGTGTGCTATGAGGTGATGAGTAGGTCAAGAAGTGATACCCAATCTAGCTAAAGTAAATGAATACTTGGGTGGAAGAATATTCAATTTAATAAAGTGATTTTAATGTTAATTCCCATCCAAAATTTGATGATGGGCATAGGGTTTTTATTGTTTTCCTTGATTGTAAAAGTCTCTCTTTGAAGAAGCCATTTATTTAATGCTTGTTCAATGTTATTGTTTTTATTCCAACCAAACACACTATGTAAATCAAATTTAGTGTCTAGAATGGGAAAACATAAATAACTCATGATTGTATCATTAGATATATATGTAATGATAATACTATTGTTGACAGAATGTAAGAAACCATCATATATAACTCTGCATTTAAAGAATAGGTCACATAATAAGTCAATGTATGACATGAATTCTACCTTACCAACCATGTAATGGAGAGTTTGGAATTTGAGGGGAAATAAGTTAGATGAAATTTGTTTTTCTTATGTAGAAACATCTTACTCACAATAAAATGGGTTTATGTTCTCTATTACCTCCCATAGAGTTGAGTAATTGGTGTGGACACTATCAACCACTGTCACATCAAAAAATATATCTAGGTATTATATTGAATCTATAATAGATAATTAGATGGTGTTGAAGATCCCTTATATGAGATAAAAGAGGAAATAATTTATAGTTATTAGTGTTTTTAAAGTTCATGCTCTTAAAAATGGTGTCCTAGAAATCTATTATTCAAATTGTAGATTATTTTAGATGCATATAGGGACTTTGAAATCACAAAAGGCTATGTGTACTTGAGCTTAATGAAAATCAAATGGTATGATATTGTTTAATGGTTTGATGTTATAGATTTTGTCATTCATTCTAGTTCATACAACATTAATCACCAATGTCTAGGAGCTTGTCACCTTCATTTAATTCAAACTTGACCACCTAGGTCTAGTGGGCATGCCACATAGGATCTTTACTTATTTGGGGTGCTTACTCACTTTTTGAAACTTGTACACATATGGTTGACTTTGGGGGTGGAAGGGGATGGTGGAGGTCAACATTTGCATTCAGGCTAAATGATGTGATATGGTGAGCCTAGAGTTCCTAATAAAAGACCCTAAAAATGAAAATGTTATTCGAAGAGATTTATTTAGGGAGATTTTTTGGGAAAAGTTGTCAAAGATAAAGTTCCTAACCAAAATTATCCAAATGAAATCTACCAAAGATAAATTTATCAAAGACCAAAACCTTCTAAATACCAAAGTTTTTGAACTAAAGTTGCCACATAAGATGTGCCAAATAAAATAATTTGAAGGAAATTTTTTGACTGAAAAGGTGCCGATCAGAACAAAATAGAAAATAAAGTTCTTGAAGACCAAAACCTTATGACTAATAAAAGTTTTTGGAAACTAAAATTTGTTGAATACCAAAAATTTCCATACTACTAATTAAAATGAATTTGAATAAGTAAACCTAAATAAAAGAACCCAAATACTTGTCATACATGGAAAAATTCCAAAATCTCCATTAATAGATTGGTTTCAATAGGTCCTTCCAATGGAAATGGTTTGTAGGAAAAAATAGGTGCACCTAATATTGATTTAATGATTAAAACATCCAACTTCCATAAGTAATAAAACTAGCCAAACACATACGTAGAGCCCAAATAATAATAAACCTAATAAAAAACAAAGGGGGTCCCCAATTTTCAAATAAAATCCAAGGTGGGGTGTATTGAATAAAAAATTTTCCTCCATACCCATAGCTCTCTATATACATATGCAATAAGAATAAGACCCCACATAAATGTTGTGTGATGATCCCACATATCCACTATAATACTTGCCAATCTCTAGGGAAATTAGCCTCCCCTTGAATCTAATATTTCATAATAGGAGATGGATAATATCATCATCATCCTAACCAGTATCCCCTCTATCTCATTCTCATACAACCCCTCAAAAATAAAAACCCAGTAACAAAGGTGATATCTAGTGCATCATCTATGTATAATCATGCCAATTCCATTGTACATCCCCTCTCATCCAATAACACTATCACTATACCATGTACTATTAGTTATAATATATAGTACATATCTTCTAATATCATTGTGATCTCTTTTATATGTATCTAAAATATCCTCATAGCCACATCCCATCACTCCATCAATACAACCAACAACCCCACATGTCTGTACACCCAGTAATAGTGTTTCAAGCATCCAAAAATAATAGCCTCCATGTGCTCCCAATCATCATCATCATTTATTTGATCACATAATTGATCTAAGAGTGGTGGTACTTAGTCCTACATCATAATTTGAGTCTATGCCTATAATTATAGTGTTGATGCAGGTTTTATGCACACCACAGTCGAATAAGGCAACCTATAACATTTTAAAATCTTAATGGATGTAAAAGCCACTTCAGATCATGAGTTGTAGGTATGAAATTTATTTCAGCCTATTGATGGAGTAAGAGGCAGGGCATGTAGGTTTTTGACAAGGTTTTTGGATGGAGGTGTAGCGTTCTAACCTAAAGTGGGTAACTCTTAATATTAAACTTAAAAAAAAAGGATGGTAAGGTAGGGTAGAAAAAAAGGCTATATGTTTATTTGGAATCACTTCCTTGGATGGTTTATGAATAGACCTATGCTTTCTAAAACCTATGCCTATTGTTAGAAGCAATAACACACATACAGTCAGACATGGAAAGGAAGTCTAAGGAAATAAAGACGTAGGGACTTATTAAGCCTCAAAAAAGGTTTATCCTTTTAGGATATCTATTACACACCATTAATAAATATATTATGGTGGGTGAATGATTTATCTAAGATAGTTGTTGCACATACATAGAAAACTACACCAAAGAAATCACTAGTACATATTCAGAAATATGATTCAATCAACTTGAATATCTTAATAATTATATTCAATAATATTTCAATAGATATTAAAAATATAAGATAATTATATAAATTAAAATAATCAATAATATATTCATAGATGTAGGAAACTAAAGATTATTGAAACACACAACTAAGGAAATAACAACTATTTAGATGAAATTGGAAAGAAAATACTCAAAACATTTCATTGATGATCAAAATTGTTTCAATACTCTATATTACCAAAATATTTTTATAGAAAACTAATTTGGGTTAAAATTTTATATATATACTTGGGGAAGGGGTCACCTCATCCTTCAAGTTCATGCAAGGTGGTTACATGTGTCAGTTAGAACATGTATTTCTAACTGTGGTGTAAGAAACTGTATAAGAGAAAACTAATAAATAAATTGACTTTTCCAAAACCATGAAATGTGTGCATGTACACAAAATATAAAGTAAATTTTTTACAATAATCCACTCAAAATACAAGGAAAATATAATTACATTCACCATTACAAAACCGTGCATGCATAATAAAGGCTTAGTTGTTTGGAGCACTGCATGCACCTTGGTTGGTGTAGAAGTTAAAGTGGTAGTTGAAGATTTAGTTGCACCACTAGAATCCCACTTATTATTTGCTTCATTATCCTCATATTTTTTTTGTGTCGCTCCATGATGTTATTATATAATGCCTAAATTTAGTAGTGGTGGTCGATAGATTCTTTTGGTCTATCCAAGGAGCTTTGCATGATCATCCTTTGGTATTTGAAATTTAATTTTGAATATTTCAACTTCAATGAGATTTTTCTAAGATTTGCTTAATTTAGACTCAATTTCTTCAAGTTTCAAACTTTGCAATATTTTCTTAAAATCATCAGCTGCTTCTTGGATAAGTTTGTCAAAATTAATCCTTCTAATTAACTTACTAGTGGAGTCTTTAAATTTGGATAGCTTTAATTCATGAAAAAATTGAATCATTTAGGCCTCAAGTACCTGATATCTAGGGAGTATATCCCCAACATTTTTTTATCTAATGATTTACCTCTTCCTACCAAATGACTACTAGATTAAAGGCTTTGGATGCCTCTAGCGTAGTCATAAGGTCAAGATGACTATATAGAGAGTTGCCCATATAGAAAACTAACATATTCAATTTTACATTATCCTCTCTCAAGTAATTGATAAATTTATTATCTTGGTTGACATGAGGGGCCATATCAACCTTCATGAACTCCATGGCTTCCAAAGTGTTATAATATCTATAAGCTACCTCCTAAACTTTAGCTTTTATGCTAGTAGGAATATGTACTATCTTGGCCTACTATTTTAGTTATTCCACTTTAGTCTATAATACCTACACTTCTACCTCAAAGTCCTATTGATCTAATTTTGTGCCTTCATGGATTGAAACTATGGCATCCTTGTGTCCTTGTGCCAGGTTCACAAGATTTTCCTCATATAGAGACTATCATGGCTGTCTATTCTACCTCTTTGTGAGGAAGAAAAATTCTTTCCTTTATTTAAGGATGGTTTGGGTGCCTTTATCATCTATTAATTTTGTTTTCTTCAACCTTTTAATACTACTAGTTGGAGGATCAAACAAAGTGGAAACAACGAAGAGCTCAATGATTTTAAAGTTTAGCAATTGAGAAGCCTTGCTCCTTAAATTGAATACCCATGGAGAGATTTCTAACTGGAATGCATTATAGGTTGTGACAACAACCTATTCCTCATAATCCTCTTGAAATCTCTATTTTTTTATGGGTTTTAGTTAGGATGCTAAGTAAGGAAGGCCATATAATTTTGGACCCATCTACTCCTCAAAATTGAGGAACTGGATGGACCATGATGACTTGGGTCCTAGCCTTCTTTCACCTAATGCTACTTATGATTGTAGTTTACTCTATGGAAGTGATAAATGGTAGTGTAAGGGTGATTTGGGTGGAGTGGACATGGAGTTGTGAGGTGGCTAAGGCAGTCTACACCTTCTTATACATTTTCTTCATCTTGAGGAATCTAATAATAGAGGTACCAATAAGAACATAAGGGGTCTGTATGGCGAGTGGGATTGAAATGAAAATGAAGGGATCAATATTAGTAGTGGAAATGGAGGGGGTAGATGTGGGAAATTCCATATAAGTCACCTACCTAAAGATGTGTATAGAAGATAGAGGAGAAGCAATAAAAGATTGAGTACTTGGGAATGTAAGCTTCATAGACTCTATTTGGAGGTTTATGGCATTGGTTGTCTCCAACTCTACTTCTTCATTTGAATAATTCTCAATATCCTTGATGATCACCACATATCCTCTAGCTAGTTCTAAATGTAGAGGTCAAGTAGACAAACATTGTGATATCTCCACTATAGGACTACTTGTAAGAGTCTTGGGATTCCTCTTATAGACTTAGGGGATATTTACTTGTGTGGGGGAGTCATAAGGTGTTGATGCTACTACTTCTAAAGTTTATATCCCAATGGATGTAATAGTATGCACTTAGGGAATAATAATAGACATTTGACTGGAACTTACACTAATTAATTCTTGTGTTTTCTCTTCCTCATCATAATTGATGCTGATGGGATCCCCTACTTATTTTCCCTTACTAGAAATAGGCTCAGGTAGTGCAAGCTCTTTTTTCACTGTCTTCAGTTTCAACTTCAAAAGAAGTCCTTTAGTGGAAGGAGCTTCTTAGTCCTTGGATTGTTCCTTGAACTATCCTCTCAAAAAATTTGAATGTTTCCACCCTTTATAGAGTACCTTTTTCTATCAAACTCCCTAGTAGAAATAGAAGGGTCATCTTGGATCATTCTCAAATGATCTTATTATAGCCTAGTAATCCTTACCTATTCCAATAATTCCTCATAATACTTGACATTAAAAAAGATTTCATATTCATAAGGCTCATGACTATATGGGATGTTGAATCCATGAATGTGCTTTTGGAACAACCCATATGGATCCCAATCTCTATGTGCAAGTGTAGGGAACGGACAACTCCTACTTTTCCACCTACTTCCCCAAGATGCTTCCTCATTATATATACCATCCTTCCAATAGTTACAAAATGGCCAAAACACAAAGCCTTATTCTACCTTGATAAGTTCTCATCAATTTTTTTTATAACTAGAATGTTATTTCTTTTTTATCTAGTTTGTCTAGTACACAATTTGGGAAACATAGGGGGCCAACATTATTTCCCCAAATCATGATAATAGTGAAGTTTGGGTAAAGGAAATAATCCCCTTTCCTTGCTAATTTCTTCATAATGTTCTATCCAATTAGAGTAATGGGTGATCCATGAATGGCTTGCCAAACCTAAGAATAGATATCTTCAGATATTCTCACCATGTGCTTGGTATAGTAGTAGAGATACAAGAAAAGGTAATGAACATAGATCCTATTCTCACAATCTATGGCTAGATTGCACAACTCACCAAGATATTTATAATGTATGCCCATGACTGCATCCAAGAAATAAGACATCATGTAGAAATATCTTGAGGACATGGGATGCTTATCCTTATAAATAATATCCTCTCTTAATCGAAGGTTGATTATTTCACCCAAGGTGTATACAACATCATGTGTAAGCATCATGTACATTAGTGACACCTAGTCTAAATTTAAAAAAAAGAATATTTGGCATACCATATAATCTATTGAGAAGATACGTACCAATGTGAATCCCCACCCTAAATTTATCATTTGGAATTGATCATTTTGGTTTCTTTCCTTTCCATGTGATGATCTAGTCTAGAAGTAGCCACAAAGATAGTACCTTCTCCATTGAGGTCTTTATATTAAATTTCACCAATGGGTGCTTATTGAAACAGGCATCATGTATACTCAAAGATAAATATCTCTAAAAATCTTATCTTGAAATGCATGTGACCACTATATTATTATTAAAATCATACAGGAAAGCATCTTATGATATCTTCTCTAAAAAGAATAGGTCCCTTAAGATTTCAATGCACGACATTACTTCCATCTTGGCTATAACAAAGTGTAATATTTAGAATTTGAGTGCCAACAACTCCTTAATGAATATTTTATCTACTAGTGTCATGTCATCTTACATTGAAACACATCCATCAAATTGATTACATCCCATAATGCTAATTAATTATGGTACTTATCCCAAATATTATGGCATTGAAGACTATATCTATAAACTCTATGGAGTCCTTAATTAAATATGGGGATGGTGTATTTATCACTCAAAACATCCTATATGTAGATGAAATTGATGTGTACTTTGTATTGTTTCTTCTATGCATGATGTATGTTATGTAAACAATTCAGCTCTAGCTCAGTCATTATTTTACTTATAGTAATCTTAAAATGGGAACTAGGGATCTTTCACTGTAAGAAAGTAGAAGAGTTTGAATGCAAGTTAGATTAAATGAAATTATGTCTTTTTAATAGTATCATATCATATTTTCAATGATGTCAATACTAATAACCCATAAATATGTGGGAAACACAAAGCTATCAAGTGGTCTCATGAGAGGAGGAAACTATGCCAAGTCCTTTGGAATCTCTCATTAAAAGCATGCATTGTCTCCTTGGGGGCTATTTGAATTACATTGAGCTGATGTATGAGTAATGTGTGATCACTCTTGTATTCAAATCTTGATGTTAACATCTCTCTAAAATCATCCCAAGTTTTGATACATCCACTGGGTAAAGTCCTATACCAATCAAGCGCTTTCCCTCTAAGGGACATGGAAAGGTCTAATGGAAATATTGACCTCATCAACATTATGAAAACTATAGATTTTTGAGATATCCCTATTATGCTCACTAGGTGTGACATGACTTTCACCATTGAATGTGGGAACACTCTTTGTAGAATTAAGTCGTATGTCATCATATGCATCAAGATAGATAAGATTATTAGTGTTAAAGGATAGGAATGCATGTTTCCTATTCATTTTATATTCAAGTTCTTAAATTTTTTTGGTCTTAGTGGCTAGGAAAGTCCTCTTGCTCTTCAAAGGGTATAATAGGCTAAGGATGTTAAAATTTAAGAGGAATTTCATGTTAAAGAGGTGGATTGATGGGATTGAAAAATATATTAGAAGATTGCTTAGTAAGGAACATGACATAAGAGCACAAATATATGACAAAAAAATGGTATATAACTAGATTTTACCTTGAATGGAGTCACCAAATGCTGAGTAGAACACCATATGCAGCTATGATGTTATCAAGACCAACATTCACCTTGATAAGTTATCTTTAGGATAATGGTCCTACTGAGCATGATAAAAATTTTATCACCAAATATTACACCCTATAGGATATTTTTTAAGCCTAATATAATATTTGGGCATCATTATAATACTTCTATGCCTATGGGTTACCTATAGTAGAGGTAGACTTCTAGGTTTAAGGGCTAGCTCCCTAGATTGATCCTTGAGTGCTTATCACCTACACTAAGTAATTGCTTGGATGAAAATAGGTAGAAGTATACATGAAATAAAACTAATATACTGGGTGATACACCAAAAATATCTCCAAAAAATCATCATATAATTACACAAAGAGACATGACCTATAACACTAGAAGGATCATTTCAGATAATCTAGTCTTATGCCCCTAAACTAGACTAGAAAGAATGTTATAAAAATAATATTTTTCATATTATCCAAATAAAATGGAATATTATTGTAGTATTAATTTTAATGTGACCCAAATATTACATTCAAGATGATTTAGAATTATATTTTTTTAAAAAATAGACATTTTTTCTAATAGTTTTGTTTAGAGTTGGACCAATTTAAGTCTAAATTATTCTAAATAGTCCCTCTAGCTTCAAAGTCTTAGAATACACTAACATTAGTATTTCAACATGAAGGTGATATTCATGAAATATAATCAATATAGGTGAACCAAAGATTATTTTTAGACACTAAGGCTACGTGTACACTTGAAAATAGAACCATAAACTTAACAACACTTCATGTGACCTACTAGAGTGGAAAAACATGCACCAAACATGGAAGGATTGAGTGAAATCAAGGATGGATGTAAATAACTTGAATATCCACTTGAATTTTTTTTCTAACACATTTTATCCATTTGATACTATGATATTTTTGTGTTGGTTGATTATGCTTTCCTTTATGCACTTTCTTGAGTGTCTTACCTTGATATTATCCTACTTTTTTGAGAATTTAAATATGCTACTTTATTTTCATCCCCCATGTTTATGTGTGCTTTATTTGACATTGTAATATTTATTTGTTTATTTTATGGGCATTTGAATATGTTATTATTTATTTTGTGGACATTTTACTAAGTCATGTCCCTTCGATTGTGCAACATTTGAACATGCCCTATATTTGTAGTATCTTAGGACCATTTTATGTTGACTTGCTTTTGAGTGATCTTGTGTGTTTTTTTATTTTATTTTTGAGCTTATCATATTTATATATAAAAATTATCATGATATTTGTCATGAATATAAGGAATTCATGTGACCACATTATTCTATGTGATTAAATGATACATTTACATAGACATATTATTCTATATTCTACATGGTTTCATTCACATATTAGTTAGTTCTGTTATCCTTTTAAGGTGAGTAAAATACCAATTATTATATTCAATCACATCAAATGGAGGGGGGATATCAGTGGGTTAATGTCATAGAGGCATGTTCTCCATATTTGGAATAGTTTTCAAATTTAGTGGGGGTATGCTTTGGAAACATGTTCTCCACACTTATTCAATATTTGTCACACCCAAATTCAGTGGGTGAATGTTTTGGAAACATGTCCTCAACATAAGAACTTATATCAATTATTATATTTCTCCATATATATTAGGGGGATGTTATGGTGGCATGTTACCCACACTTGTGAAAAAAATTCAAATTAACTAGTATACATAGTTATATAATTTAGATTCATATTTTTTGTATAATTCTATACATTGGAGCCATTTTTGTGCATAGTTTCAACATGATACATATTTAAGGTGCATATGTTGTGCAATGTGTGCCTAATATTTCAAAATTTAAATTTGTTTTAGATTTTAAAACTCTTCTATAAAATTTCATCACCCACTAGGTCAGAATATTATAAATGATATTAATCCAATATAATACAATAGTTGGTTCAATTTTAGTATGTTTGAGGTGATTAAATCACTCAATCTGTCCAAGTTTATAGGTTAGACTTGATTACATAATCTAGCCTCACCAAATATATGAAATGGGTTGAATTTTTTCACTCATGCTCACTAGGTTATAAGTATGATTGAGTTGTATAGCTGAGTTATTCTCAACTATCTAGTGTAAAATCACCTTTTCTCCAAGATTGGGGGCATGTGACTTCCAATCTCTCTCTATTGATATTTATAAATTCAATTTCTAGATTTTTATATATTTTTCCTAGTGTCAATTTTAAAGATTTACAATTATACATATTTTCAAATATGTTGGAAATAAGATGATTGAGAGGGGGGATGAATTAGTCTTCAAAAATTTTCATTAAATTCCAATTAACCATGCATGAATAATTCTAATAAGCATGTACAATTTAGCTAGCATAAACATTAAAACATAAGAGCATGAAACACATGAACACATCATATATGTGGAAAAACCTCTAGGGGAAGAAAACCCACTGATGAAGAAAATGGATTATAGTCCTATAATACAAACACTAATATTTAGTTAATCACCAACTCCACATGGATCACCAACCCCAACTATTATAGGACCAACTCAGCTAGGCTTTAGAAAGCACCCACTTGCAAGGAGGCACCAACCCCCTAGATGATTCCACAATAAATAAACCACCTTATTATTTAATTAAATTCATAAAACCTTGTTTTTTATATAATCTATGATGATATACTCCATATCTTATTTCACTTTTGTCCCTCTCAAACTAGCCTTCATCCTTCTTTACTCAACTAGCCCTCTGCATGGCTTGATTAGGTATTCTAACCTTGATTCTCAAATGCATAAACTCTATTATGTATTCATAATATTTATCTTATGGTCTAGATGACCTCATTATACTCACCAATGATCTATATAATTCACCTATCCTCTTCTTCTCTCTCTCTAAGTGCACTCATAATAGGCCTAAATTGCCTTGCTTTTATACAAGTCACTTGATCATATCCTTCTAGGTCAGCTATACATTCAAATAAATTAGTTATACCATGAAAAGGTCTTTTTATATTATAATAACATTCCTTAATTATGAATCAATCAATAAAATATGATATCCATACATCAATTAGTCCTTTCTCCTCTTTTAGGCTTATGGAGACCTAATAGGTCTTCTTAACAACACGTTACCTTTTGATCTTTATTTAAGCATATTGAAACACATCACATGGTAGGAACACATAATAATTCAATCCAATATATCTTATCCAAATTTAATTTATTTCCATAATAACTTTTAGGTCCAACTACCACTTGAACCCCTTTTCAAATCACTACTCATAAAAGGCTTACACATATACATAAACTCTATCTTGAAAAATGAAGCATATACTCATTTTCCCCAAAAAAATCATGACAAAAAATTAAATATTAAAAAACTTGATGACATTAGGGTAATAAAAATATTCATTTTATGCTTCAACTTAGGGTAAATAGGATCAAATACTTGTCTACAAGATGTTCACTTAGAACTGACAACTGACTCCAAACACAGTCAAGGGAACATAAACATATGACACATGATTAAATATATTTAAGTGATTTCAATGCATGAAAATGATATTATATCATCCTTATATCAACCTCAACCACTTATATCATGATATCTAATGAAAAAATAAGTCTTACAAGCCAATATTTTGACCTTCTCTTTCATAGACTCTACTCAGCCAAATAAGCCATTTTAGATTTAATGTTTCAACCTCTTACTATTGACCATTTTTGCCCAATAGGGCAAAAAAATTGGTCCCCTTCTTCCCTTGCTATTCAAGGCCAATTCATTTTTTCATTTTTCACAAGTATAATAATTTCTATGGACTCTGCAGGTCCATTTCTATAGACTCTATAGAGCTTTGTTTTCTATGGATTCTATAGGTTTCTACGAACTCTGCAGGTTTCTATGAACTTCACATGTTTTTCCATGGACTCAGTAGGCGAAATCCTTCACAAATGAGAAATTAGTTTAGAAATTTTTGGGGTTTATAGGGCTCTTTTGGGCCTTCATCTGAAGAAAAATTATAGGGAAGGTGCTAAGCAGGAAAAGCCGAAGGAAATAGCCAAGGACGGTGACGTCCCACAAGCTATCAACTTTAAGAGGGTGAACTAGCCATTAGTTTTCAAGCAATGACAGGTGCACAAATGTCAATTTTAAGCTAGTAAAAAAGGCTATTGGTTTTTAAATGCCTAAGTGCCAACCATGAAAGGAACCAAGGAATGTAGCGACCCACCTAGAGATAGCCCAAGGGCCGAAAGAGCCAAAAAGAGACAAGGTAGGGAAAAGACAAAAGTGCCAAGTGTAGGAGTAGGTAGATAGTCCAGGTGGCAAAGGGAGGCACCAATTCAAGAAGTTACTCTAGTAGGTGAAATAGTGTCTATGAGTTGACCATCAAAAGGCATGAACAACCAACTGTGTGACCCATTTTCTTCATTTCACATTTATGGGCAGACGAAGCAATCCAAGTGATGTTGGAAGGTGTCAAGAAGTTATTTTAGTGGTTGACACAATGCCTACCATGCGGTCATCAAAGAGGCACAATAGTGGTTGACATGATTGGTTTTATTCAATATGCATTGTAGAGTAGAAAAATAGCATGGATCATAAATTTAATCCCTAACAATAGAATGGCCATCACACAGAAGCAAATGAAGTGATCCAAGTAGTGTAGGAAGGTGTCGATTCAAGAAGTTATTTTAGTGGTTGGCATAGTGCCTACCTTGGGTCACTTGTAGAAAAGGGTGACAAAAAGCCCCTTTTCTTCCTCTATATATTGGAGACTTGTCATTTGAGAAATCATCTTCCACATTTGTAAGGTGTAGCCCTGGTAAAATTTCACCTAAATCAATAAATGCATTTTTTACCTCTATCTTGGTTAGATATCTCTATGTATGTCTTGATTGTTAGTTTGTATTTAGTCATTATTTCTTGATGCTTTCACAGGTTCAACACCAACATACCTAGTGTCTACAAGGTGCCATTTTTGTAGCTAACAAGGAGAGCTATATTTAGAAGTGCAAAAATAGAAGAAATTACTATACAGTGTGCATTTCACAGCACCTTTGGTGAATATCTATTTTTTCTATTTTTTATTAAAGCCTCCCTGCCAAGTTTCTTGTAGCCTGGTCCGTCTGCCAATTTTGAAGTGTATGTATGTGTTTATCTAATTTTAAGTGTGAGTGTGAGAAGGTCAATTTATTTTGGTGCATCACCTCCTTAGAGTAGATTTGTTTTCCTATAATATTTCTCCCTTTTCATACCCCCATTATATATATATATATATATATATATATATATATATATATATATATATTAGCACTTACTGGAATAAATTAGATGCATCAAAGGGATCTAGCACTTACCTAGAGACTCTCCCCTCCTACTTCACCAGTCCCACATGTGAGAGGGGAGTTTCCATTGTTGCATGTGGAAGGTAAGAGCTCAACCTCCTTGCCCCAAGTGCAATCCACTGTGTCAACAGTTTTTGGCATGCCCTATGGGATCTAGTCTTACACTTAGTAAGGTTTTAAGATTGATGTTGGTCCTATTATAGCAAATCAAATATTTTTAGCATTTGGTGACTCTAAGTTAAATTAATTGGTTAAGTAGTTCTGGTACCGTACCATCAATAAATAATGTTTTGGTATGTATACCCCCATTGTTTAGAGCCATGGACCCTATTTTCCTTGGCCAGCATGGCTATGATCCTTACCAGCCTTATGTTGACCCTTATTAGGTTCAATATGGCTAGTCTCAACCCTGCCATAAGCTATATCAGCCTTATTCCTAGTCTTCTCAATATGTCACTTCTCCTACTCAACCCAGTCTCTTTGCTAATCAACCCATTTCTACCTTCAAATGAGCACTACTGGGATATAAAAAGTATGTAATAGATCTTGACACTAGAAGGGGATGTGACCAAGAAATTCTTGATCATATCATCCATCAAGTGAGGAATGCACTAGATAAGGTTAAGAAGGAATGGGCTCCTATTGAAAGAGCTAATTGGCATAGGATTACAAATGAGATGCTGGATGTGAGTGGTTTGATTGCATCTTTGGAGGAGACACTGAGTATTTATGAGAGGCAGCCTTACCAAGTCTATCAACCTGCATACTCACTACCCCAAGTATCATATCAATCATGCATAGCCCCTGCTTATAAGCCAAGTCAAGCCTATCAAAGTCCTTTCCCCAATCATGTTGAGGAGAGTTCTAAAACAACAAATCTTGTGTTTAAGGCTAATCTTGATAGATAGATCGAATTGGTAAACCTTTAAATGCAGTAGTCCATTTTGGCAGTGAGGGAAGTGGAATCTAAATCTTCACTACCCTCTCACATTGTGGCCCCATCACCCCCAAAGGAGATGCCCAGTCTGAATTACTTAAGCTGGAATAAAGTGGTTGAGTCATGGAATAGCAAGGAGGAGAAAGACATTGTCCAAGAGTGCAAGGTACAAAATGAGGTTAGTCCTTTTCAAGTCCCTCCCACCCTTCCTTAGGAAGTTCCTTGCATTTCATGGCAATCTTCATGCACTCCCCATCTCTATGATGGCTCCCACAAGCTCTAAGAGGTACAAAATGAGGATGATCTAGCTAAGTGGATTGAGGAATTAGAAAAGAAGATGAGACTATTAGGCAAAAGAGAGATGGAGCTTTCAGACATTGTAGAGGAACCGATGCCAAAAAGTGCCCCTTCCACCAATCCACAAGATAATTTCAATATGGATGAAGTGTTGGTAAAGTGGAGGGATGAAAACCAATAATTTTTGGCCCAAGGTCTGCCCTCTCCTATTCTAGAGAAAACTCCCTCTTATGTGCCAAATCCTTTTTATCAGATGGCACTTGCTCATTCTAACTCATCTGATGCATCAATTGATCCTACCCTCAATCTCATGTACCTAGCTTTTCAACATGCCTCTCTTCAGATAGCTCTTCCTGTACATGAGCAGACCTTTCCAAATCTTCCCCAACCTCATCAAGTCTTTCAACATGATCTCTAAATTCTAAGTTGGAAGAAGGAACATCATGAACCAACTCAGGACCTTGAAGAGGATAAAGTTGCTACCTATTCGTAGGAGCAAGATTCCAATCCCAAGATCATGAGTTGGAAGAAAAAAGTGGAATCTTGGGGTAGAAAGGAAGAAGAAGAGAAAGGTTTTGCTCAAAACCTTGAAGAAGATGGGGCTTCTCCTACTCCTAATGATGATTGTGACTTTTGAGAAAGGCTTTTCCAAGAAGATATGGATAGGTAGATTACAGAATTAGAGTCTAGAGTAGGTTTCCTCAGTGAACATGTGACAAACATTTTAGACCAAATAGTAGATTCCATGTCTAAATGCACTCCATCCATACACCTCCAAGAAAGCTATCAGGCCTTGCTTGACATAGATTATGCTCAGTTTATGACTGACTAGGGAAACTTCAGGGGTACGAATGAGAAGGAGATCACCTTATGTGACATGGAAAAGCATGGACAATCTCTTGTTCATTTTTTGAATGATTCATTTGAAGTTATTGAGATAGGCTGCACTATTCTTCAAGGAGGCTATGAGCTAGTTAAGAGTGGAGAAGGCAACATCAAGGTTCAAACAAGTTTATAATGGGGCTACCACCTTTCAGATTTATCCCTCTGAGAGGTTGATGAATCTGAAGATACTTTCTTTGAAATCATTAAGGAGGATGGTCATACCATGGAACCCAAGCATGAGGCAGAAGAGATCAAGCCAGTCAAGGGTGCATATCAAGGGGCTTATGGTGATGAGCTGGTAGTAATTGATTTCTTGATGAGATACACTAGAATGAAGAACCAATAGGAGGCAAGCTTCCAAGAATAAATAGAGTATGTATATGTTGGAAGCATGTTTGAATCTCCACTCATATACAAGCCAACTCAGGTGGTAGGCAAGAGGAGCAGGACACCAGCTCTCCTTTTTATCCAGCCATTTGGCTAGCACCATAAGTTTCCTTTCTAGGGAGGGGACTTAGGAAGTTTCCCTTTTGATCTAAGAGGGAAGTAGATGCCCTTGGTTAGTTGTATATAGTAGTTTTGTTTTTAGTTTCTTTCCTACTTTTCCTAAGTGCAGTTGCACAGGTAGTGTTTTTAGCCTTGTGTGTTTCCCTTTGTGTGTGGGGTAAAAAGCTTCATGTTTAATTCTTGGATCTTTTGGGACTATTTCTAACATTTTTTTAAGCTACATCTAACTCTGTGCCCAATGGACTACAAGGCAACTAGTCTTTAAGCATAGTAGGCATGCTTCCCCTAGGAGTCACCAATTTGTTGACCATTTTTGCCCAACAGGGCAAAAAAATTGGTCTCATTCTTCCCCTGCTATTCAAGGCCAATCCATTTTTTGATTTTGTACAAGTCCAAGAATTTATACAGACTCTACAGGTCCATTTCTATAGACTTTGCAGAGATTGGTTTTCTATGGATTCTGTAGGTTTTTATGGACTCTACAAGCTTCTACAGACTTCACAAGTTTTTCTATAGACTTAGCAGGTGAAATCCTTGGCAGATGAGAAATTAGTTTAGAAAGTGTTAGGGTTTACAAGGCTCTTTTGGGCCTTCGTCTAAAGAAAAATTGTAGGGAAGGTGCTAAGCAGGAAAACCTAAAGGAAATAGCCAAGGATGGTGACGTCCCAGAAGTTGTTAACTTTAAGAGGGTAAACTAGCCATTGGTTTTCAAGTGATGATGGGTGAACGAATGTCAATTTTAAGCTAGTAAAAAAGGCCATTGGTTTTTAAATGCCCAAGCACCAACCATGAAAGGAGCCAAGGAATGTAGTGACCCACCTAGAGATAGCTTGAGGGCTAAAAGAGCCAAAAAGAGACAAGGTAGGGAAAAGACAAAAGTGCCAAGTGTAGGAGTGGGCAAATAGTCTAGGTGGCCAGGGGAGGCACCAATTCAAGAAGTTACTCTACTAGGTGAAATAGTGTCTATGAATTGACCATCAGAAGGTGTGAATGACCAAGTGTGTGACCTATTTTCTTCATTTCACATTTATGGGTAGACAAAACAATCAAAGTGATGTAGGAAGGTGTCAAGAAGTTATTTTAGTGGTTGACACAGTGCCTACCATGCGGTCATCAAAGAGGCGCAACAGTGGTTAATGCAACTGGTTTTCTTCAATATGCACTATAGAGTAAGAAAATGGCACAACTCATAAATTCAATCCCTGACAGTAGAATAGCCATCACGTAGAATCACACGAAGTGATCTAAGTAGTGTAGGAAGGTGTTGATTCAAGAAGTTATTTTAGTGGTTGGCACAATGCCTACCTTGGGTCACTTGTAAAAAAGGGTGCCAAAAGGCTCCTTTTCTTCCTTTATATATTGGATACTTGTCATTTGAGCAATCATCTTCCACATTTGTAAGGTGTAGCCCTGGCAAAATTTCACTTGAATCAATAAATGCATTTTTTACCTCTATCTTGGTTAGATATCTCTGTGTATGTCTTGAGTGTTAGTTTGTGTTTAGTCATTGTTTCTTGATGCTTTCACAGGTTCAACACCAACATACCTAGTGTCTGCAAGGTGCCATTTCTATAGCTAACAAGGAGAGCTATATTTGGAAGTGTAGAAATAGAATAAATTACTATATAGTGTGCATTTCATAGCACCTTTGGTGAATCTCTATTTTCTATATTTTTCATTAAAGCCTCCCTAACAAGTTTCTTGTAGCCTGGTCCTTTTGCCAAGTTTGAAGTGTATGTATGTGTTTGTTTGATTTTAAGTGTGAGTATGAGAAGGTTGATTTAGTTTGGTGCATCACCTCCTTAGAGTAGATTTGTTTTCCTACAATCTTTCTCCCTTTTCATCCCCCCCATTATATATATATATATATAGATATATATATATATATATGTTAGCACTTACTGGAACAAATTAGTTACATCAAAAGGAGCTAGCCCTTACCTAGAGACTCTCTCCTCCTACTTCACTGGTCCCACAGGGGAGAGGGGAGTTTCCATTGTTGCGTGTGGAAGGCAGGAGCTCAACCTCCTTGCCCCGGGTGCAATCCACTACGTCAACACTTAAATTGAATTACAAATTTTAGAAAGCATATATATATCATTAAATACCCAAAAATATCATCATGCATTTCAATGCATCACTCTTACATGAAAATACATCAAGAAAAATCTTTTCACTTCTACCTGATTTCCTTTCTATCTACACCACTAAGTTTGTTAGCGACTAGCCAACATGGATCACCAATATTGCACACCTGAGATCTAGAAAATGTCTATAATTATTCATAAACAATAACTACAAGTCTTACACTTTTATTTTCATCCACTTATCAACTTTTAATTGGTCAACTCTATTTGATACATCAAATCTTTGAAAGATAAGAATTTTCCTAAAGAATCTTCTCACTCACCTAAGAAACTAATCAAACCTAGAGATGCCTAGAAGAGTTACCTCTAATAACTTTTATTACCATATCAAACCATTATAATCTCTTTGAAACAATATCTTCAACATCAAGTCATAGTTAGGTTTTTATAATAGTTTATACTATCTTTTATTCTTAATGATCATTCATAAACATTATCTCCTCTTTTTAGAAATAAATGCTTGAAAATTTGAGTTATAACCCTTACTCATATACCATAAACAACTTAGGTTCTTATGAATAATTTTCCCATATCAGTGAGCACTGAGAAAACCTTCTCTAGTATACAACTCTTCATTCTATGCACTCAAGAAACCTTGAAATATTTTTCTAGACTTTTCTTGCAAACCAAGACCTAAAACTTCATGCACATACTAAAAATAACTTGATTCACCTATGAAAATGTTAACATACTCACCTATGTCATTAAAAATGATCTTGTTACCTCATATATCCACCATCTCTCTTTTTGCTTTTTAAGCCTTGACCTTTAAGTCCTATTATGTCTTGAATGTGACCTTTTAAACACATTATAAGCTTCACCTTGAAAATCTCATGTGTTTTGATGTATATTGTGTATACTAAAGCAACATCATGCACTCATTATTATTCAAAACTTTAACAAAACATATTTAGAGCTAATTATAGATCTTCATAGCATGAATGGGATCTTCGTAGCATCTTTAGAGATTTTAACATAGATATTTGGATTTGAACTTTTGATAATTTTCAAGGTCCTCAACACTTCATGTACATCTTCAAATAATATCTCTCATGATCAAACACTATCAAGTGTTCTTCAAAGCATTCTCATCTTTGTATCTCATTTAAATCATCTTTGGAACTGCTTACATATATCTTTAGAGTATACTACTTCTTCTTTGGAGCTCACTCATATCATCATTCCACCTAGAAATACCATCTCACAAGGTCTAGACAAAGGATTATAATATTTTTTATATTTGAAAAAATGACCTGTACTCACTCATGTTATTTCTCAATAATTTACTCAAGATGACATTATAACATTATTCAAAAAACATTCTCTCATCACTACTCTCATACATCAACAAAACTTACTATTATTAGTAAAAAAACTCATTCATATACATACCTCAAATCTTACTTGACAAATAACCTTGACATAAATGATATTAGACATGCATATTCATAATAACCTTTGACATTAATGATGACATTAAATATCAAAGTTCAACACTTAATGTCAATGCTCAACAATCTCCTCCATAATCAATTGCAATGTTCAAAAATATCCCCCTTTGTCATTTATGGAAAACATACTAAAAAAACTATGCCAACCACTCTTGATAGAAGTCATCTCTTAGTCTTGGTTCTTGCTTCTTCTTTCTCCCTTTCTGATCTTTCCTTTTTTCTCATATTTTTTGATCTCTCTTTTTCTCATCTTTTATAATCTTTCTGATCTTTCTCCCCTTTGACATTAGTGACAAAGGTATTCCATAATTATCATCTATTTTAGAATGCAATCAAATTATATAACCACTTCAACATAGATCAAGCTCATTTAAAAACTTGAAAAACTCACCCCCAAACCAAGCATCCACCTTATACCAAGCATATCTTCTTTTATAATAAATAGGAACTCAAAATCACATATTTTCCATGACATTTCTTTAAGAAGATCAAAATATTGATGACACACAAGGTTATCCAATACTAGATAAAAAATGTAGAAATAGGGACTTCCCTTTTATCTTCATAACCCTATATCAGTTACTCATAACAAATATATCTTAGAAGCTTACCTCTTATATACCATTTTTTTTCATTTTGACTTTAGATACTTGATATCAATTTTAGATCTCTCATCATGCTACTACTTCAAACCATAGAGCTATCAACATAAGAATGGATAATAACCATCTTCATCTTCTTGTTTTCAATATATATAACCTAGAATATTCTCAAAATAAACCTTATTTTTTTGCACCCTCATGCTTCCGCTAATAGAATAATGTCTCCATGAAGCTTTAATGGAGCCAACTATTTTTCATAGGGTAATAAAACAATATGAACTCAAGATATTCCCAAATCTCCATATCTTTATAAGACTAAATATTTTTCAACTTTTTTCTAGGATTGACTATCAACTTAGGCTTGACCTTTGATTTGACCTTTTCATCATCAACCTTATCATCCTTTTTTTTTTTGAATATCTTATCAACACATGTAGATAACTAGTGTTCTTGACCTTCCTTCACTTCTAATTTATGATCTATAGTAGCAAACATATCACCTTAGTTTATGAGTTGATCATGACTCGCCTTGTCATCCTTCTTATTCTTAGTCAACTCTTCATTCTTACTACTTTGGTCAACCATATGAGAATCAAGACCTCTTTTGTCACCTAACATGTAACTTGGGCCACCACTATCTATACTTTGATCTTTTATATAATATTCTTGTTTAGTCTTTTCTTCCATTTTTACTACCTTTGGTTTTCATACATTCATTTGCCTTCTTCCTTACACTCTAGGAGCTCTAAATTCTTGTGTTGACTTGATGAATTTCTAAATCTATTAGGACAAATTTTTGAATTTTTTTAGACATTATGAAAGTTATAACACACCACCTTATACATAAAATTTTACTGATAATGACTATGATCTCCCTTTGACCAGTTGCTTATTCTTTCATAGTTTTATGAGTATTCATTCTTAGAGGGTCTTCTATATTTTATTGCTCTATGACCAAACTAACTACATGTAAAAAATTAACCATTAAAATAAGTAGCATACCTTGTAGCATTGTGTTACCTTATAGGTCTTTTTATGTTGACCTTCTTGTCTTTAATAGTCTTCTATTCAACTTGAGGTGCTTTCTTTTGGTCTTATTTGAATCCAAGACCCATCTTGTCACTTGAAAATTTTTAATTATTTAGAATATCATCTAGAGCCTTAGTGCTGTTACCAAATTTCATAAAGCTCTTAACCATTATAGATGCTTGATCCATCTTAACTCTCATAGATTCTATTTCAGTTTCATATCTATTGCAATATTTTTCTTTATCCTTTAGGATATTTACCACAATCTCAATCTAGGTTTCAAATTATTATATGATCTCTTCATACCCCTTGGAATTTTTGCTTAGCCTTTCCTTAAAAAATCCAATCTAGTCTTGATATTCTTGAGTTAATGACTTCAGTTTCTCTTTATTTTTATTTAAAAGATTCAACTCTTAAATCATACTCATGAGCTCTACCTCAATATCCACTTCAACTTCTCCTTCTTCTCTATCATAGTATACCTCCTCCTCTAATTCTAAATTAATAATGAGACCTTTCCCATTTAAAAAACCCTAATTGTCTAACTTTATGCCATGAACAAAGTTTCATTATTGTCATATTTATATTCATTATTATCATCATCACTGTTAGATGTGTTTCAACCATTTACATTAAATGAGCTATCTTTTTTTTTATAGAAACTCTTCTTATTATTTAATGATACATTCCTTTATTCTTCTCAAAGTCTCTCTTATTATTTTCATACTTATAGGCCTTTCTATAATCTTCATGAGATTAATCATGTTATTCATTATTCTTAGACTTTCCCTTATTAGGACACTTGGTTGCAAAGTGACCAATCTTTCCATAGATGAAACATTTAAAGGGTAACTTACCCTTATTCTTTCTTGAGCCAAACCTCAACTTCATAGCCAACATAGTTAAGAGTTCATCATCATCAATATCTACACATACCCCATCTTTGACCTTCTTGGCCTTTGACTTCTTTTCAAATTTTGAAGTTGCTTACTTCTTGAGAGATCTTCCTTCATTTGTTCTCATCTCATAAGAAGTCAATATGCCATGAAGTCCATCCATATCTAGCTTGTCACAATATTGCATCTCTTTTAATGTAGATACTTTAGAGTCAAACTTGAAAGTTATTTATCTCAATACCTTTTGGATAATAGTATACTCTTTCACTTCTTCTCCCAATCCTCTAATGATATTGACAAATTCATCAAACCTCAATAGGTAAGATGAAATAGTTTCATCTTCATTCATTCTCAAGATTTCAAACTATCTTTAGTGGGTTTTTAACTTGCCCAGATTCAACTTAGCATCTCCTTTATATATGGTTTTTAGTTTATCCCATATGTGTTTGTATAAAAGATAATGCATTACTTTTACTATCTCTACCTCTGATAGGCCACATTTAATGGCATTCATTACCTTCGAGTTATTCTCACTAGCCTTCTTAGCTATTACATCTGTTGGTAGAATTAGAGGTGTAATATATCCATCCATTACTGACTACCAAATATCATGTCCTTGTGACATCATATATATATATATATATATATATATATATATATATATATATATATATATATATATATATATATATATATATATATATATATATATATATATATATATATATATATTCAATTTTATATTGTAAAAGGCATAGTTATATCTTTTAAACAATGGATCCTTATTAGTAGATAAATCACCTTGAGCTTACTGATTAATCATCCTTGCTTCTTAGTATCTCCTTTAGGATTTCAAGTATGCTCTAAAAGACTTTATTTGATACCAATTATTAGAAATAAAATTACGAAGAGGAAGTTGAATCATTATTCAAAACTTTTCATTTAATTAAATGCTTGGTAAAGTGGGAATATTTAATAAGCATGCACATTTTAGCAAGCATAAATATCAAATCATAAGAGCATGAAATATATGAATATAACATATATGTGGGAAACCCTATAGGGGTAAAAACCAAATAATGAATTAAATATACTATATTATTATAATACAAACATAAATATTTATTGAAGCACCAACTCCACATAGAGCAATAATCCCAACTAGCTCAACACCAACTTAGCTAGGCTTTAACAAACATGCACTTGAAAAGAGGCACCAAACCCATATATGACTCAACAAGAAATCAACCAAATATTTTTTTTTATCACATTAAAAACCTTCATTTATTCTACAATATATAATGATCTACTCCTTCAACTCTTTGCTCACTTTCATCCTTCTAAAACTGGCCTTCAACCTTCTTTGCTCAACTAACCCTCTTCATGGCTTGATTAGGTATTCTGACATTGATCCTCATATGTATAACCTATATTATATATTCATAAAAATTATTTTATGGTCCAAATTTCCTACTTATTCTCACCAATTATCTATATCATTCATTTATCATCTTCTGCTCTCTCTCTAAGTGCACTCACAATAGGCCTAAACTGCCTTACTTTATACAAGTCACTTGATCATATCCTTATAGGCTGGATATATATTAAAATCACTTAGGTCATCCATGATTAGGTCTTATAATATTAAAATAACATTAATTAATCATTAATCAATCAATACAATATTTTATCCATATAAAAATTATCCCTTACTCCTCTTTTAAACTTATGGAGACCTAATTGGTATTCTTAACAACATGTTACCCTTTGATATTTAATAAAGTACATCAAAGCACATTATTTAGTATGAAAACATCATAAAACACTCTAATATACATTATCTAAATTTAATTTAGGTCCATAATACCTTTTAGATCCAAGTACCACTTGAACCCCTTTTCAAATCACTGCTCATAAAAGGCCTAAGCATAACAAAAACTCTATCTTGAAAAATTGAGGCATATACTCATTTTTAACAAATAACTATGACAAAATATTACATATTAAAAAAATCATGGCCTAAAGGTCATCATTATATTAATTTGATGCTCTGAGTCAAGATAAATAGGCTCAAATACTTCTTTGCAAGATGTTCACTTAGAACTGCTAACTAACTCCAAAACACAATCAAAGAAACATAAACATCTGACACATGATTAAATACATTCAAAGTATTTCAATGCATGAACATGATCTTATAACATGGTTAGAGAGACATAAACCAATTAGATTATGATTTCTAATGATAACTATTGGTCTTATAGACCAATCTTGTAACCTTCTATTTCACATACTCTATTCATCCAGATAAGCCATTTTGGCTTCAATGTTTCAACCTCTTAAATTGACTTCCAAGATTATAAAAAGCATGGATATTTCATTCAATGCCCAAAAAATATCATCATATATTTAAATTAATCAATCTTACATTAAAATACATCAAGAAACATCTTTTCACTTCTACCTAATTTCCCTACTATCTATACCACTAGGTCTATTAGTGATTGGCCAACTTGGATAACCAATATTGCACACCTAAGATATAGAATCTATGTAGAAATATTCAAGAGTAGAAACTAAAAGTCTCACACTTTTATCTTCATCCACTTATCAACTTTGATTCATTCAACTCTATCTTCTACAACAAATCTCCAAAATATAAGCACTTTCTTGTGGATATTCTCACTCACTTGAGAAACCAATCACACCTAGAGATGCCTAGGAGAGTTTAATTCAACCTCCAATCACTTATATTACCATATCAAACCATTATGATATATTTATAATAATATCTTCAACATTAGGTCATAGTTAGGGTTTTATGAAGGTTTATACCATCTTTAAATCTTAACGATCATTCATAAAACTTAGATCCTCTTTCTAGAAACCAATGCTTGTAAATTTGATCTATAACCCTTCCTTGTCTACCATGAATAAATTAGTTTCCTATGTATAATATTAATGTGAAAATGAGCACTAAGAAAACTTTATCAGTTAGATAACTCTTTATTTTGTGCACATGAGAAACCTTGAAATACTTTTCAAGACTTTTCATGCAAACCAAGACCTAAAACTTTATGAACATACTAAAAAAAACTTTAGTCACCTCTATCAATGTTTACCTACTCACTCATGTCATAGAAACTGATCCTTTTACCTCATCTATCCACCATCTCTCTTCTTGATTTCTAAGCCTTGGCCTGTAAGCCTTATTATGTCTTTAATGTAACCTTATAACCACCTTGTAAATTTCACCTTGAAACTCTCTTATGTTTTAATGTCTCTTGTGTATTTTCAAACAACCTCATAAACTCACTCTTATTTATAAATTCAAAATAACATCTTTAGAGATACTTATAGATCTTCAAAGCATGATTGGGATCTTCATAACATCTTTAGAGCTATAAACATAGATCTTCAAACATAAACTTTTGATAATTTTTGAGGTCTTTAATACCTCATGTACAACCTCAGACAATATATCTCATGATTATAAAATGTCAAGTGTCATTTAGAGAATTCTCGTCTTCATATCTCATTCAAAAAATATTTAAAACCACTTACATGGATATTTGGAGCATAATGCTTCTTCTTCAAATCTCACTCATATCATCATGACACCTATAAATACCATCTCATAAGGTCTATACAAAGTATTAAAAGATTATTTATATTTGACAAACTGACCTGTACTCACTTATGCTACTTCTCAATGATTTCACTCAAGCTGACATTAGAATATTATTAAAACAACATTCTCTCATCATTTCCCAAATAAAAAAACAATAATCACTATGATTGGTAACATAACTCATTCATATACATACCTTGAGGCTTAATTAACCAAGAAACTCTTACATCAATGATATTAGAATGACATCAATGAAAGAACCATGCATCTTCATAAGAACCTTTGACATCAATTACAACATTAAATATTAAATATCAACACTCAATGATAATGCTCAATAATCTCCTCCTTAATCAATGACAATGTTAAACAAAATCAACTTGCTAATAAGCAAGGTGGTTACATCAATACAATAGTATACACCTAAATTTTTCTCTTTCAATTTCAATCTTTTTAATGTTTTCAATTTCATATTATGCTCACTAATTATATATTGTAACATGATCTTATTTTTAGGTCAATCACCATAAAAACACTCAAGTTGGGATCAAGTAAAGTAGAGCCATGCTATACACACCCAAGTATATATTTATTATC
Organism: Torreya grandis; assembly: GCA_037957365.1. Classification (NCBI taxonomy): domain Eukaryota; kingdom Viridiplantae; phylum Streptophyta; class Pinopsida; order Cupressales; family Taxaceae; genus Torreya; species Torreya grandis. Next base: position 798,575 of record JARHVA010004757.1, read on the forward strand.
ATTTAAACCAGTAATTTTATTACTATATTAAAGGGGGAAAGTGCATATGATATTAATGAATTATATAACACCTCAAAATTTTACACTTTGAAAATTTAGACCTTGGCTATTCCTCCTAGTTTTGGTCCTTTACCACTTTCAAAAGTCTCACACCTGATCTATCTTATGCCCCTTACACTATCTCTTGGTCTAACCAATATTATGTTGATGATGCATACCTTCTATCTTTCCCAAAATGATTAAAATATGCTTATCTTATGCCCCTACAAGTTTTGAGCCTATACCTAATTTATAACTATTAAGACACAAGAATCATTCCCAAACCCATACATTAATGCTAGTTTCTTACCATGATACAAGTGTCCAATTCCCTAAAGTTCTATAATTTGCAAAAAAAACATATCATAATGGTTAGCCTAAGTGTTTTAATGTGATATATGTCCTGATAAGAGTGGTATATATTTAAAATCATTCCTCACCTATAATTCATACCGAAGATCATTCAATTGAAAAAATATTCCCTATTTATTCCTATTTACATATCGATCATAGGCACTACACATCTATAGGTATGAAGTATTAAAAGAGAAAACCAAGATCTTGATTTTTCAAGTTAAAAAATAAGTCATTGTTGACTTTCTTTCCATAAATTACACCCTTGTGTACACACATAATTTAACACATTAGGGGATAAATAAATCAATATGAGGCCTTCTTTAGAGTAGTGGTTATTTAGGAAGCACCCATTGACAGATGGGTATTTAGGGTTATCTCAATATTGTGAACCCACTAAACCATTTTTTTAAGTTCATTATGAAGATGCGTAACTAAGATTTTGCCATTTCATGAGGAGTGATAGTTTATGAACTAGATCTTAATATATCAGAGTGAAGATCAAGATAAACCCACAATAAATTAGGTGGTCACATCCTTTTCCAGTAGGTATTCCATATTTAACTTGTGTCTAGTTTAGATAGTAACTCAATGTTAATCTTCAAGGCCAATGCTAGTGTCCACAAATCCATAGGATCTATATCCATAATTTGGTGACTATTCTAAAATCATCTTCTAGTCTGATTCTTTCCTATTCTATATGTAAAACTATGTTAACATTAAAACCAAGTACATTATTTATTTGTCATTTCCATATCTAGTATATTTTTACTTTCTATTTTCATCCTATCTCAATTAAATAAATTTATCATATGTTGTATCTAAGTTTAGAATTTATTTAACATGTTGTAGATTTGATTATCACCCTTGTGCATTGTCATTTATATATTTTTAACCATATATAGCCAAGTAGGATCTACATAAAATTCAGGTTTAAACACCAACTACATCATTTATGACCTAGAATGCATTGATACAATTATTTTTCCTTCATCTTACTACATAGGCCATGACCTAGAATGTGTCAATATAGTTATTTATATTTTAGTTGACTATATTGACCAGACTAATACAATTAATTATGATCATGTTTTATCATCAAAATATATCAACATGTTCAATATGGTCCATTTTAGTTTTATATCATCATCAAATTATATCAACTTAGATGATATAGTTCTTCTTACTCTTATTTCTCCATATTGTATCAGTGTAGTTGATAATGCACATGAAAACATATAACACCTCCCAAGGATTATGAAATTTCCCTAGATGCCATATTTGTGATTGTAACATATATTTACACATATTTTGACATCATTCCAAGGCCTATCAATCTTGAGGTTAACTCTAAACCTCCTATATCTCATAGTTTGGAGTATCTCATGATACCCATATTATTTTTTTTTCATATATGTTGGGGCATCTTATGATTCACATCATTTTCTTACTATAAATATTATGGCACCTTGTGTTACTTGTATTTCAGCCTTAGGGGCATCTTTTGATGACCATTATTTATTTTATACATGCCTTTATGTTGAGTATGATGCCAATGTTAACAATTGATTTTTGATGTAATAATTTGTTTTATTATTATTTTATTTTTTATTAAATATGGTTAAAATGAGGGTTTTTATGAGGTCCCATAACCAATAAGAGGGTTTTGATAACAGATCCCATAACCTTTACAACTAAACAATGAGGTTATTTTAAAGAGCCCATCCTACAACTTCTACAATAAAACATAATAGTACATCTAAATAGAATTAGGATAACATTATTCTAACCTCCATGGGGAAAATAAGAAGTAAAGGGTTTTGAACTCTCCCTTAACCTTTATGATAGTTTACCAACAACTAATTTTGAAACAAAAATAACTAGTTAGTAAAATAAAGACCAAGAACCAATCCAAGAGAAACAAACATAGTGAAATATCTGAAGTGAATGGAATTTTTTATCAAATGACTTAGAAAGATCCCTCAATATGCTGGTAACAACATGAAACTTAACTTTAATACCAAAATATATCTCCCTTTCCTCCACATTGACACCCAAGAGCTATGGAAAAACTTTAAGAACCATAGATCCACTGAAAAAGAAATGGAAAACATAAAATTATACATCGGTTAAGAAAAGGGTTAGCATAGTACTATCCCACCCATAAATATTTTCAAAAAAATTGGTCCTTAGGATTGGGACAATGGAATGGATACGAAACTTCCACTCAGGGTTCATAAATTTCCTAATCAATTTTTCATGCCCATCAATATTTTCAAATAAAAACCTATATTTTATTATTATTTTTTATTTTATAAATAAATATAAGGGAAAAAATTTACAAAGTAAAATAGATGAAAAGTTGGAGGGAAAAGGGAGAAAATATTTGATGTTAACCATAATCACATCCATAGACATGAATTGCTCTCCCCTTAGGATGAAGTAAAAGCATAAAGTTAAACATAGGGTCTCTTTGAGAATAGATCCAACTTGAATAAAACACTCATCCATCACAAAGTTAATATCCTAGTTGTGGATTATAGGACCATATAGAAACTTTTACTTGTGGTATGCAATAGAGAAACTTTATTTTTCTAACTAAGAAATGTTATAAAAACTTAAATTCATTTCTTCAATGACTAAACTAGTCATTTGACTTAGGAACCATGTATAAATAGTTAAAAAAACTAAAACCCTCTACCCAACCATCATAAATAATCCACTTGTTTTTTATATTACTAATAACTACCTGAAGAAAATATATTTATTACTTAGGGTAAGCAAAACTTTTGCCCTAGTTTTTTCAAACCCAGTGGGCATTTTAAATTTCCTTAGACTTGTCAAAATGGAAAAGTCACCATAAAAAATATACCTAAATATAACCATGATTAAAACAACCTAATGTCTAGCCAATATAGCTAAAATTACATGAAAACTCATCCTAACCATCATGTAAAATATGCCAAACCATTCCCTTCCCAAGATCTATCTAAATTTTGTAGGTCCATCATGTGGAGTTAGCAAAACTTCCACTCTAGTTTCTTTCCACCCCAAAAAAAATCAAATTTCCTCTAAATGAATCTCATTATTATTATTATTATTTTAAAATGGTTATTTAATTTATTTATGTCCTATATTAAGTTTTAGGTCTATTTTGGACATTTTTTAGGAATTTCTTAAAAATAATCAGAAGTGTCAATTAGAGTCTAGTTCACTAAATGTGTACATATCTAAGCTCAAATTTATCCATTAATATCCAATATATGGGATAAAACTTTAAGATATTTTAAAATTAAATTTAATAGTATTTGAGTCAATCTCAAACTTTCTAAGGATATAGGACACCTAGCTTGTCTAGTGTGTATGTTTGTGCTTACTTATTAAGAATTGAATCTTGAATGTTGACCTTAGCTTATGATTAAGTCAAAAAAAACATTGAATAAAATTTGAGTTATATTAGAATCTATTTTTATGAGTATATTTTTATTTATATTAATTGATAATCAAGTTATTTTTTTATCATTGATTTGTCATGCAAGTTTCCTGTAATTGGTTAGTTTTATCCTTTCTTGTTAAAAAAATATGATGCAATAGTGTGGTGCCATAGTTATTCTTTGAAATAAATTATTTTTTCATGTGTTTATCTATAATTTTTATTTCATGAATTCAAAAATTAAAATCATAAATCATATGTAATCTAATTTAAATTTATTCAGTGCAAATTTTGTCAACACTCACACTTACAACACTATTATATTAACAACTAGTAATCCTGAGATACATTGGTTAGTATATATCTTCATTTTTAGATTAATTCAAAGTTTATTTTCATTCCTTACATACATAAAAACCTTAATTTGGTATCATAATCTCATTCAATAAATGTTTAGAAGGGTTTTAATCCATTATAAGGACTATCATGGCTTTTGTTAAATTTACTTCTATAAATATTCCCATCTTCAAAAGTGACTACTTTTAATATTAAAGAAATTAATTGAAAATAATTATTGTATTGAAAGGAGTTTGGGATAATTTTATCCATGGGTATAAACCACCTAAAAAGTAAAATACTTTGACTCAATATTATAAAAAATAAATGATGAATAAAAAGTGGATGCATAAGATTTCTTCTATATTTAGAGTGACATAAACACAAACATCTATCCAAGAATTATTGGTTTAAAAAATGCCCATGAGGAATGGAATATCTTGGAAAATTCATATCAAGGATCCATTAAGGTAAGAGAAGAAAAATTAAAAACTCTCAAAATGTTATATAATGAAGGGGTTGTATAATATTGCATAAGGATAAATGATTTAGTGCATATAATAAGGGTTTATGGAGAAACTATACAAGATAGTGTTATACTAATGAAAATTTTGATATATTTGATTAAAAAATGGTTGTATATTGTGATCAATATTGAAGAGTTTAAGGAAATGAAAATAATAAGTTTTAATGAGTTAGTTGGTTCTCTCTTGTCTCATGAAGATAATAAGATGAGACTATATGTAGGAGATCTATAACATGCACTTGAAACCAAACTAAGAGTTTCAAATATCAAAGAGAAAATAATAATAATAATCAAGGAAGTTTTAAAAAATAAAATTAAATGTGGAAATTTGAAGCTAAATTAATAGTTAAAATTAATAATAACATTACCCATCATTATTTCAAAAAACATGGACACTTTATACAATATTATAGGATATTGGTAGCTAAGAAGCAAGATAATAAAGAGCATAAAGATAAGGAATTTGAATATGGAAAAATTAAGGATAAATATTAGTCATATTATTTTATCATATTTATTATGGGATTAAGTGATGGAAATAATTTTTTATATTGATTTAGGTTTCTCAAATCACATGACTAGTCATGAAGATGGTTACAACAAGTTAGATGTTTCCTTCAAAATATAAGTGCATTTGGGAGATGTAAAGTCCATCCAAGTTGAACGAAAGTCAATATGAAAATCATCACAATTAAGGATAAGGTTGTAATAAAGTATTTTTATATTTATACAAATCTATATCCTAAAAATATTTAATATAATTTCACATGTATAGTTACAAAAGAAAAGCATGCAAGTTTTATAATCATAATAGTAAATCCATGTTTGTTTCTAAGTATTGTAATTTTTAAAAAATGATATCTATGTTGATTCTGATCATGTATAGACATTATACTAAATTTTATTTTTAGGGCTTACAAAATCATACACAAAACATTATTAACTCTTGCCAAGAGACTATTCATCCATTTTCAACAACTTCAAGAAAAAACAAGTAGTTATTGATCCAAATATAACCAATAAAATGTAATATGACAATAATTATAGGAGTATAATAAGGTTTAAAAATAATTAAGGTATTTGTTATGATTCTTATGATAAAAATAATATGTTTAGATTGTCATATGTGGCTAAGGAACCTAGAAGATATGCAAAAGCTAGTCAAAAGAAAGAATGGGTTGATGATATGAAATTTGATATGGATTAAATTAAGAGGAATGATACATAGATTATATTTAAACCTACACATAATAAATATGCCATTATAAATAATTATTTCTACAATACCAAGGTGAAGAGTGACGATATAATTGACAAGATAAAATTTAGACTAGTTATAAAATGATTTGTACAAACATATGGGGTTGACATTGAGAAAAATTATGAACTTGTGTCATGTCAAGACACTATAATACTAATTTTTTTTATATAATCATAATTTTTTTAAATTCCATCAAATGAATTCCAAAATTTCATTCCTAAAAGAATTTATTGAATAAGAAGTATATGTGGGGTAGCCACAAGGTTTTGAGGTAAAGGGTAAATAATTTATGGTATATAAGTTAAAGGATATTAATGGGCTCAATAAAGTTCTAAGATATTTTTATTGAATAATTGATAAAAGGTTATTGGATAAAGGATTTGTAAGAAGTCAAAATGAACTATAATATTTACCTACAAGCATTTTGTTCTAGTGATTTATATGTTTGTCTCGATGTATATGACTTGATATTTATAGGTAGCTCTATGGATATGTTGAATACATTCAAGGAATATATGAAATAATAATTTAATATGAATTATAGTAGAATTATTAATTAATTTATTGGCATGTAATTCCAAAATAAATAATAAGTATTCATTTTTCAAGCCAAATATGCCCAAGATATATTAAATAAGTATAATCTTCAATATTATAAGCCCATGGACACTCTAATTATGAGTTGAGAAAAGTTAATAAGAGAGCATGGGATTATTTTGGTAATGAAAATAATTAAATAATAATGGTGGGAGGTTTGACATATCTCACTATGACAAGATCCTATATTAGTTATGAGGTTTCACTAGTTTCTCAATTAATGGTCAATTCATCACTCAAACATTTGAATGTAGTGAAAATAATTTTTAGATATTTAAGAGGTACTTAAAATCATGGTGTTCATTTTAAAATATAAATTTTAAATTATCTAATTAGATATACAAATTTAAATTGGGGAGGATATCTTGATGTTAGGAAGTCAACTTCATGTTATTACTTTACTTTGGGAAGTGGGTTGGTTTCATGATCATCAAAGTAATAAGATATAGTTGCATTATGCTCTATTGAAGCTAAATGTAAATTAATTACATTATATTTCATAAAATTATTATGGTTGAGAATATTATTAGTTTTTATATAGGCTAAACTTGAGCCAACATAGATTTTTTTTGATAATGAGGCAATACAATTGTCCAAGCATCCATTTTTCCATGCAAGAACCAAACATATTGAACTAAAACATAAATTTTTTTAGACTTAGTAAATTATAAAAAAAACTAATTGATTATGTGATTATTTAATATCAATTACTTGATAGTTTCAACAAAGGATTGTTGACTAATATTCATTTTATACTGAAGGAGATGATATGCATTTCTTCTCTTTGCATCAAAGGGAAGAATGTTGAGTATGATGCCAATGTTAGCACTTAATATTTTATGTTATAATTAGTTTTATTAGTGTTTTATTATTTTAGGAGGTTTATTTAATTTACTTATGTTATAGATTAATTATTTGGTCAATTTTGAACACTTTTTGAGAACTTCCTAAAAAATAAGATAAGTGTCAGTTAGAGTCTCATTCACTAAATGTGTACTTAATTGAGCTCAAACATTTATCTATTCATCCCAAAAGTGTTGGTCACACTTTTAAAATATTTTTAAATTTAACTTAATATTATTTTATTCAATCTCAAACTTTATAAGGGTTTGAGGTACCTAACTTGTCTAGTGCATGTTTATGCTTACTTGTTGAGAAAGGCATCTTGCATGTTAACATTATCTTATCATTGAGTCAAAATTATTTTATTGAGTAAAATTTCATTTATATTAGAGTTTATTTTAGGATTATATTTTTATTTAACTTAACTATTAATTAATTTCTTAATTTAGCATTAACTTGTCATGCAAGTTTCTTGTAATTGGATAGTTTTAGCCTTTTTTGTAAAAAAAGATGGTGCAATAATGAGGTGCCATAGTTATTACTGTAAATAATTTTTTCATGTGTTTATATATAATTTTTATTTTAATTATTATCAAAGTAAAATAAAAATAAATATTTATTCTAATTTTAGTGCAATTATTTTAAATAATCACATTTACAACATTACTAGATTAACAACTAGTAATTCTGGGACAAATTGGTTGATATATAAATTCAATTTAGAGTAAATATAAGATGATTTGCACTCCATAAATACATAAAAACCTTATTTTTTGGAATATTTTTATGTACACCCACATTTTATAGGATTCTTGATCTCTCCTCTTTATAATGAGGTAGCAATCAAGCACCTTTCACATCCTACAAACAAACAAATTCAACTTTAAGAAACATTTTATGACACATAAGCTCACATTTCACATGTTATTATTAGATATAATCATTACCATATTTTTTATTATTATTTCATCTCATGTTTCTTTATTTTATTTACTTTCCCCCTTTTTGAGGATTATTTCTTACACCATTGATTCCTTCTTGGGTTATTTGGCATGTTTACTTTTGGCCTATGTTTCCATTGAGGATCTTAGGTATCATTTTCAGGTTTTATATAACTTTTAAGAACACCAAAACTTCCTTTCTAGTTCTTTGGTATTTTTAATTCTAGCCTTAGAAACACCTCAGGATCTTAGGATCACCTTTGTGTTTTATTACTAACACATTTTTATAATTTTTCCTTATTTTCATTTTTATTATTTGGCTCTTACTTACTTTTCCCCTCTTTTAGGATGACCACTACTTTCACCAATGATTGTACTAGATCCATTTCAAATTAGTATGACTTCCATAGTGACATGACCATCATCACATAGATCCATCCTTTTTAAATAATTATTTCCCCTCCTTGAGATTAGTTATAATAATATTACTCATTGTATCATTTTTATTTCATAGATAGATCTTCCAATATCCCCATTTTCACCTTATTTCCTTTCACTTGAGACACTCATAGGTTGGTTTTGATATTTTGCACCTACACATGGGTAAGTCTAGGAGTCTTCAAACATAATATTATATAGTTTCTCCCTTCTAGTGGTGTTATTCAAAAAATTTAAAAATATTTTTTAGTCATATTTTAGAAGAGAAACATTCCTCATTTCATAAAAAAATCTAGAAATTGTTGAGTTTGGGTAAATTTGACTAACTAAAAAAATGAAGCTAAATATCCAAGAATGTTATCATGCCTTATAAAATGTGAGGGAGAATTTTCCTTACCCTTTGGAAATGTATGACATGTGGATTCACTATACATAACACACATGACCATCCAGGCCACCTCATTCATGTCGCCATACAAAGGCTGAGCCTATAGACCTGTATTATCTAACCCTCAAAGATGAACAAACTCACCTACATATCTATGTAAAAATATATACATACACATTTGACACATCTTATAAGATGAAATAAACACCTAACCATCCTTCATGGTCATGCACATGCATAGTCTCCAACAATTATCCATTATAGGTTGAGCCATATAGGGGCCTATAAACTCCTTTTTGGGGTTCATTCTAAATCATTTCTCTATGTAATTTTTCACTAAAAATAAGGAAAAATAAAATACCCTTTTAATAATTTACCTTATTCATAAATCTAACCCTTCCTCTTCATAAATCCATTCTAAGAATATTGTACTAGTTTAAATAATATACCCTATGTACACCACTTCCCACTCATTTCAACCATACCAACATTTCTTCCCCTTAATTCACTCAGACTCCTTACCCTTTCATGTGAAGTTACTTTTGAATACCTAGGGTATACAAACATGAAATTTAAATATATGGGTAAATTCATTGTTGGTATTGGATAGAGACATTCCCAAGATCACTAAATCAAAAATCAGACATGCTGACCTAGATGAATTTCATCAAAGGTTAAACTAAGAAAATACAAGCACCTTGGCCACTTGCCTTGTAAAAAATGGCCTTATTTAGTTGGTAGGTTTCCCTACCTCATTCTAATGTTCTAAATTAGTGTTCACCTATATAATACAATATTATCCATCAACCCATGAAATTAATTCATAAGTGGGGATATCATAGCCAAATTTGATGGTATAGTAATGGGAATGACAATGAGGATTGTAGTTCTTAAAACATTTCTAGCATGAACATTTCCATAGTGTAGAGATACTTGGATAAATATTCAAAAAATTGTTTGAATACTCTCAATAATTCATGGATGAATCATAAAAGATAGAGAGTATTTAAATTACCTAATAATTTAAATAGAGTATATTTTCAATAAGAACTTTTATATATGATTACTCTTCTAAACATGATAGTAGGCAATAAAGACACTAAAAGTTTCTACCCTTGGATGTTCATGTCAATGAACATCATCTGTTGTGGAAAATAATTTATTGATTTGGAGAGATTATCAATGACTCCCTACATCACCAATTACTAAAGGTGAAATAAACTAAAAAATTCTTCAATACATCCTACCCTATGTATTCATTATCTTACCAAATGATCTATCTAGGAATTTAATAACATGGAAGTAATAATCTTACCACCCAAGCCTATGAGTGTTTTCCCATACTAAAAGTAATAAACACTTCACAAGGGTGAATGATGAATTCAAAATGATGGTTGGGCAATATCTTGATGAAGATTAGGGTAGATTAATATTATATGTTGTAGTCACCTTCATCATTAAATATGGTATCTATTGTATATACACAATATTTTTAATCTTTATCACTTACTAACACTTTTTCTCTTGTAGTAACCTATTGAGTCTCAATCTCCCAAAGTTCATGCCTTAAATTGTATACTAGGAAAGGGGTGTGTAGACCATTGACGTTTTTCAAGATTGTTTTGGATTTGTATCATTCCTATTATTAGTATAACCCCCTTAAAGTTTCTATCCATTTACCTCTAATGATTTCTCCTTAAAATACTAAAATCTTGTAATACGGTTAAGTCTAAAATCCAATATGACCCTCTAAAATAATTTCTAAAAATAATCTCAAACATCTTAAAATTATAAATATAAAATATAACTTTAAGTTTAATAAGTTATATGTCCATGTCTAAATGTTAATCAATGACTTAAATATGTCCATGTCTAAATACTAATTAATGAATTAAATATTTATTTTATATTTATACTACCTATTTTATCACCTTTCCTACCCTTATCCAACTCCCTAAACAATTCCTTTTCTCAAATATACCTTAACTAAGCAAAATCCCACTTTTCCAACTATGTTTACCAACACATATGTATTATACCACTAAGGAAAAACCCACTTTTCTAACTATGTAATCCAACACATAAAATTTATCTAGTTGATCATTTCAATAATTTTACACCCATTTTCCATCCTACATCATTTGGGTTGATCTCGTTCAAATAAGGTTATGTCACCTTATCCCACCTAACAATATCAATTTAGCTGACATTATCAATACAACTTTTGAGAGGGTTTAGGTTTAATCCTTGGATATAAATACCCCCTTCAATTCAATCCAATAGAGAGAAACATTCATTTTTTCGTTGGTATTTCTTACAATTCTACTATTTCTAGACTTGAAGAGTCATTACTTAGGGTCTTTCCTTAGAAGGAAAGAAACTTGTCTTATGGGACAGTCTTGGATGCAAAGTAAAATTATTTTATCCTAGATTTGATTTATATAGTGTGATCCTTATAAAGCCACAAAAACCTCTTGAAAATCACCATTGGATAAGGGAGAGATTGATTTCATCTAAAGGTGAGTATTCTTAAATTTTTCTCTTTTATTTGGTAGATATATATTACACAAAGTAAAAGGTTGAATGTTTTACTACTTTCTTAGTTTAACTCTACATTTACTTGAGTAGATTTTTATTTTCTTTTTATGTGTTGTTTTTTATTAACTATCCCCCTTTGTTCCATAAGCTTTATTGAGCACTATATTAGATTTATTTTATGTATTATAGACCTAGTTAGGGTTACTACATCATATCATTTGCTTATAGGCTTTGGAACCCTCTCCATTGTTGTGTATTAAGAGATCTCTTGGTTAAGTTTAGTGGATATAAATAGATATGCAATGAGTTTTTGGTTAGATTACCTTCTCTAAGATTAGAATTCACTAAGTATGACAAGTTGCATACCCATCCTAATTCATTGCATATATTCTAGTGAACCTAATGTGAATATAACCCTTACATTTTTAATTTTTGTTCAGTCGTAGTTAGCTAGATCAAGCTGATCGATCAAGTTTCATTTTCTCTAAACATGTTTCTTTCTCAGCTAGCTAGATCAAGCTGGTGGATCTAGTTTTTTTCTTTGTTTACATATTCAAGATTTATAGTCAACTAGATCATATTGTTCGATCTAGTTTTGTCTTTTTTCTATAGGGTTTCATTTCAAAAAATAAGATTGAGTTGGTTGATCTAGTCTTATCTCACTATTATAAAAATTTTAACTTATAATCAGCTAGATTGAGCTAGTTGATCTTGTTTAGTTTATTTTTTATTTTATTTTTAGAAAACTAGATCAAGTTGGTTGATTTTGTCTTAATTTTAATTTTTAATTTTTTTTAAAGACTAAATCGACTTGATCAGTGATGTTTAACCATTTTTTTAAATATTTTTACCTTTACAGGACCAAATCTTGCCTAGACAACACAATCAATAGAACTTCAACACTCTTAGAAATTTAAATAAATTGACCTAGTCAATCTTATTCAATTTTCCAAGTTCACTCTTGCCAACTTAGTAATTCCATTTTGTCAATTTTCTTAATTTATCATTTATGTTTCTCAATAAAATTAATTAGTAATTCAAATTTATATTATTTTTTACTAGTATTTTAGTTATGTTAAAACTATATTACACAATTAACTAGATCAAGTTGGTTAATCTAGTTTGTTTTGTTTTGTTTTTACTATTTTTCTAGAATTCAACTAGATCAAGCTAGTCATTCTAGTTTATTCTAGGACTTTTTCTAGACTACTATTTTTATTCCTAGAATTCAACTAGATCAACTTATCTAATTCTGTAGTACATGGATGACTTTGTATAATTTAATTTTACTATGTTTCTTCCTAAAAATCAATTAGATCAACCTAAACAAAATTTTAGGTGTTAATTGACTTAGTTTAGTAGGTGGCCGACCTAGTTTAGTAGGTGGCCAACCTAGTTTAGTAATCTAATAAATTCATAATTATTTCTTATTTCAACTTTAAATTAGTCAATAACACTATATAATCAAGGAATTAGATCACAACTTAAATTATATTGTCACTTCATATGAAACTATTCAATTTATTCCTTCATGTATTCATAATCCCAACCAATTACCAGATCATTTAACCTAAGTTTTGCATCCTCAAGGCAACCAAAATGTAATAATATAGTTGAGGTTATTCACCCTAGTCCTCCCAATAATACCAATGTTGGGAATACTATTCCACCCAACAATCTTACTCCTATTAATACAACTCAAATCCTTGCTCAAATGGTTCAACAAATTAATGTTATGAAAATAACTAACAATTACAAAATGATGTAAATGTAATCTCATATATTTCAAATGACTATTTAACCACATTAAGTCATAATGAATTAACCAAATCATAATTTTATCCCTCCTCCTCTTAAATATGTCAATGGGCATATCATCCCTGAACCTCCTAGCATAATTATTTTTCTAACATCTTCAAAAATAAACCTTTAGCTCCTTTTTTTATCTCCATAGATATTGGAAATATCTATCCAACTATCACATATGATGTAACTAAAGACCCTACTATATTTATTAAATATTTTTGGTAATCTCTATAAGGAATGGGTCAAAACTAACATCTTTACTTTTACCAAGATCTTATCCAGAATCTTTGTTGGAGATGCACTTGAATGGCATAATAAACATCCTAAACATTTCGTTACATAACTAGAGGTTTTTTTCAATGATCTAGTGAATGAATTATAACATAATGACCTTCCTAAAGATTACCTTAGCCATTTCATCAATGCTAAACAACTTCCTAACAAATATACTCACACTTTCATCAAATGATGAAAGTCTGTACCTCACAAAGTGGACCTTAACATGAATAATGATGGTACTTTTTTTAAAAACATGTTATTTATCTTAATTCTCATCTTCTATAAAAAGTTTAGATGCTTTCCCCTAGAATTTTATAAAAATCCATAGACTAAGAAAAAAGGCAAGACTTTCTTGTGACTCAATTTGAATCACCTCAAGCAACTACTAAGTAACCTTTCTAATCATTTTCTAATAACAATGTTTCATCTAAGCCTCCCCAACCTCAAAATGACATCCAATTAAAAAATAATTAACCCAATCCACCCTCTCTTAAATCTAGAACTTAAGAATAAATTTACACCCTCTAAACCCATGAACTTTGATCTTTCCAAAACTCATCCAAAATGGTACAATCCTGATAAGTTTTGTTGGTGGCATTCTATGATAGGTCATTCTCATGAGACTTTGATCTTCATCTATTTCTTCTTAGTTCCTTTCTTGGTCTAAATATCAATATTGATACTCTTAAAAATTAATGTTATCAATATTATATTCAAGCATCACAAGCCCAATCTAACAAATCACAATCACATCAACATCACCTACCTAATTATAAAAAAAAATTACCCCATACCTCCACATCATCCACTAATTTTATCCAAACCATAGTTGATTGTTCTTATTATACCGATAAGGAAAGGATATATAACATGAATAACTTCAAATGAATGGTTGCATCTACCAAATCTTAACCTCTTAGGGCACACCAATCCAAGGAGCACCTAGTTCAAATACCTACTCCAAAGTGCACCATATATGGTCCTAATTTACCTTATAGACCCCTTCATACCTCTATTACATGTACTATGTAAATTTAAACATCCTTAAAATCCAACATATCAACACATCTACCTATCTCTAATTACATTGAAAAGCTTAATGTAGTTCATAACACATGTTGGGCCAATTACGATGCCCATCCACATGCCACTTCAAACTTTGGGGCATATTATGATTCCCATCCCTACTTCATATTACATATTTACACATCCTATGATTTCCACTCATATTCTAAACTACACAACAATAAATAAATTCAACTTCAAGAAACCTTTCAAGACACATAGTGTTTTATTTCACATGCTCATATTTGATATAGACATTAGCATATAATTTTTTTATTATTTTTGTGTCATGTTTCTTTTATTTTGTACATTTTGTCTCATTTATTTTCCCTTTATTTTAACTATTGTTTCATTTCTAGTTCATTGGTTTTATTTCATTTTTTATTTTGGCCTTTGTTTCAATTATCGTTCTTAGGTATCACTTTAATTATTATTATTTCTCACATTTTAATATTTTTTGCCTTTGTCTCTTTATGATTATTTGACCCTTATTTACATTCCACATTCTCGATATTATCATTTACTTTCCCCCTCTTTGGGATGACTACTAATTTCATTTGTTCTTATGTTAGATACCTTTTAGGTTAGTAAAACTTTATTAGTGACATGACTATCCTAGAATATCCATGTCCCTTTCATAACACTATTTTATGTCTGTGTGATCAGCTATGAACATATTCATCATTATACAAATTATTACATTGATGGATCTCTCATGATCCCCATATTTCCCTTATTTCCCTTTGTTTGAGGCATATAGGTCAATTTTGAAATTGCACACTTATTTGTGGGCAAGTCTATTATTGGTTCTATGAATCTGTATGGAGGAATAATAAAAAATACAAAAGAGTTAAAATATAAATCATAAAAAAATAAAATAAAATGGTCAAAATTTAAAAATAATCTTCAAAGTTAGATCAAACCAAAATATGTGATATTTGTCACATCTCCTATCTTAGTCAAAGCTCAAACCCCACTGTGAGCCTCATGATAGAGTATAGGTCCATTGGATTACATTAGGCCAGTAGAATGGGGTATACGGTCTCATTATAAAATATTTTATTTGGATCCATCTACTTTCTCACATAAGTACCCAATCCTCATAATATATTGGCATATTTATAAGGGGTCTTGAGTAATTAGGAACTTATTGTGGGAAAGTATGTCATTTTAATTTTCATGTATTTAACATTCATGGGATGATCTATTTAATTCACTTTTTATCCTAAACATTTTGTTCATTAGTTATAGTATCTTATGTCTTTCATGTTGATAGTTATTATACTTACTCACTTGTATAGTTTATCTCATTCTTATCAAGTATGTTCACATCACCAATATGTCACCTCACATTCCCTATTTACACCATATTATTCTCACCATATATTGAATGGATATTTATTTTAAATGATCACATATACCTACTTATACATGGTTAATATTCTATGAGTTGCATTGTAATACCTAATATGGGGTTAGGTTTTCCTCAAAAACACCCTTACACCATTTAATTTCCACACCATCTCATTTTCACATTAGTCATATTGTTAGGTGGTTTTGATTTCTTACATCATATCTTAGAAAAAGCACTAAGTTTGAATCATCATTCTTTAAAAATTTTGACTTTTTATTTATCCATCATGTTCTTGTTTGATGGGGAAGATGATTTTTGACTCAATGAGTTTAGTTATCACTTTCTTCATGAGGAGTTCAATCTTGGGGTTGACCAGTATTTGATTTTATCACATTGGGTTAGCACTTGCTTCCAATTCTATAGTGTGTTGGCCCAAACTAAGGTCAAAACCCTTTAACTCATTATACTCCCAAGCAAATATGTTTGAAAATTATTAATATAACTCTATAAAGGCTGAATTTTATTCCCTTATGATCACTTTACCTTGTTTGATGAGCCTATCCTTAAATATGGTGAACTTATCATATTGTTCCTCAATGGTAGATATGTTAACTTTATCCTTCCTTAACTAATCATCCTTATTGAATATGTCATCAAGAGTCACTAATCCCTTGGGTAGTTTATTTGTTCTAAATTAAACAATCTAGTCATCATAATATTGTTATAATGAACCGCTACACCAAAAGCCCAGACTGTTAGTGAATCCACCCACCAAGATCATAACATCCCACCATGCTTCTGAAGCCCAGACTCTGGGCTGGATTTGTGCATGTACATGAGATCCACTATGTGTACAAGCCCCAAACAAAAACTACAATGCCGGCATAACCCACCCACTCCATGACTCGAACATGAGTGGTTGCTCTGATACCAAATGTAACAAATCACTACACTAAAAGCCCAGACTATTAGTGAATCCACCCACTAGGATCATAACAATTGTTGTAATATGCCTTGGTTTTTTAGCATAATTTTGCCTCTTGCTATAAGAAATATGTTATTTGCCTATCATTTTCAAAGAATTGCTAGTTGACCTCATTATCAAGCAATGAGGGTCTTCAAAATACCTTGATTTTTTATTGATATTTCATGTCCTTAATCCCACTTGGGATGTCATATTGTGCTCCTATAGCTACCAGATAGTCCACATGTTTAGTGTGATTTCTTGGGATTGTGCAGATGTCAAAGGCATCAAAGTCTTTTAAGAGGTCTAAAACCCTATGCTTATATGCCTTCAAGAGTGGATTATTGATTGAATTTTTCCCTCTCACCTAATGTACTAATAATTAACTATATCTTATGGATTGTAGTTTCTCAATACCTCTCTTACTTTCCCATTTTAGGCTATGAATGAGGGCTTTATACTCTATTGTTTTGCATGTGTAGCTAAATTGAACCTTGTGAAAGAAAAATATCTTTGCTTAAAAGGAGAGATAATAATGGTACCTACTCCACTTCCATTATTGAACCTAGATCCATCAAAAAACAAAGTCCAAAATCCATTATTATCTTTTCTTTGATTAATAAGGGTTGGTATAATTACCTCCTCCTCATGCATATAGTATATCCCCAAGCCTAATTATTTAATACTCTTATTATAGACACTATAAAATTGTACATAATGGTTCTATAAGTTGAATTAACCCCTAAACCACCTTAGGAACTATCTCATAACCTTTCAACCATAAATCTAAGTCATAATTGACTAGATTTGACCAACTTAACCTTTATGATATCAACTGCCAATGGTCACCCTAACCACTGATGGTCACCCTAACCACCAATAGTTAGGCCTAATTGTCAATGGTTAGGTTTTAACTACCATAATAATTAAATTCTATCTCAAATACAACTTGATTTTTTAATTTTTAGTTGTCTATTCTATGTGTGGGATCAATGTATGTTGATGCTAAAAATAGATAGCCTATTGAACCTATTATTAAAACTATTGTTTCACCTCTCATTTATTCCTATAAAAGAGAGGAAGATGTGAAAATGATCCATCATCAATCTGTACCCATCAATTATAAGAGGATTTTGCATCAAATATTTATTTTTAGGTATTTTCCTAGTGAACAAACAACCATGCTAGAGATCCAATGAAACATTGCTCACCAGTCAACAACTAATTACCATTAATCTACTAGAATTTATCCATACTCCATCAACTAGTTATCAACCCCACACCTTAACCCTTATTTAGATCAAAAAGTTAAATATCTATTTTCATTAATTAGTTTACTTTGTTTCTATTTCATAAACAACCTGACCTAAACCCACCTTCCAAAATCTCATTCTATAACCTCATTAACCAACTTCTTAAACCAACCCAAAACCCATAGTAACCATCGATGGTCTATCCTAACCATTGATGGTCACCCTAACCACCAATGATCATTGTGTGACAAATAAAATAGAAAACTATTTTCACCCATCAGACCTCAACCAAATTTCACTTTTTGCCTCTCTTCTTGATCACAGAGCATCACCCTATTTTTTAAACCATACCATTACAAAATAATGAAGAGGTTTACTTATATAATTAGTGAAATTCACCTATTCATTTATTAATCACTTATTGTATTTGATTTTAATACTTTCCATTATTCATGCAATCAATTTGTCTTTCATTTTTAGAACTTGATTGTTTAAAAGTGTAAATTGAAAGCCTATAAGGAAGCTCATGCTTCTTACATCTAGCTTACTAGGAAATCCACCCTAATATCTAACTAATCAACCATTTCTTTAGTGTTTTCTTATCTATCAGTAATTCTTCCCAAGCCAAAGAGGAGTAACTAAAATCATCTTGATTAGTGTGTAAACCAAATCCAAGTTCAATTAACCTCACCCTTATTTCAAGTTTTATAACTTTATTCTAAAGGAAATAAGGAAAAATTTGTGTGAAACATTCTATCATGCTTGGTGGGACCCTTGATTGTTTTCTTGGGTTCATAGTTTCATTTAAGTACTTCTTCCTCTTGTTTTCTACTCATATAATGAGAACAAAATTTCATTTTGGGCTTAAAATTGACTACATCCATTATTTACTTACTTATTTTAGTTCACATATCTTAATTAATCAAGTGAACTAATCATAGCTTCAATCTTATCACACACACAAGACCAAACCACTTATACTTAATCAAGCATAAAAACATTAACATAAGGCCTGAATGGGATTTCATCACCTAACAATCACTTTTCCTAGATTTCCTATTTAGATTTCATCACCAAGGGGAGAGCCAACTTAATTCATTAGCTAAGTATAATCTCTAGAAATTAGTATATCTTGGCTAAGCACATGACACCCTTATCTCTACAGTGGGTGAAGTAGGGGGTAGGACCCAATATTAAGCCATGTATTGATTTCTACTATAGATCTCTTTGAGAGCCTAAAAATAACCTAAAACTAGCCATAGACTTCTTTTCTAATACCTGATCTACAAGCCAAGTTTAATCACATAATTCTTAAAGTTTAAGGCATAAGCCACAAGAGAGACTAAAAAGAACCTTAAGATTTAACATGCTTTAGTGTGTGTTTCATTTCCTTAACTTTTTCTTGTATTTTCTTTATTTTAGTTATGAGATTACTTGTATCTTGTTCTTTCCTATATTTTCATGGTTTTAACTAGGCAATAACTAAGAAATTAGGCAAACCAGGATCCACCTCTTAATCCTTCATCTTCCTCTTCTCCCTCATCCATGTAGAACATCTCAGATGCAAAGAGTTCTCCCCATCCTTTTGGAATTCCTACCATCCCTTAGATAATTTCCCAAGATGATGTATATTTCACTACCTTTCTAGATAAAAACCCCATATCCCTCTAACATTACGTTAACACCATATCTCATCATAACCCTACTTTGGTTCCTCTTATTAAACTACCCTATAGAATGCCATCCCACCTTATGGGTGACACTTCTATTACCACCATCTCCACCCAACCTTTAGTCACATAGGCATGATCCTCTACCAATAACCCCACTAATACCACCATCCAAAAACCAACCCACTCAATCAAGCAACACCCAAGCACCTTTTTTTCCAATTAATAACCCTCCTAGTATAATAGCAACCCAACCATTAGTACTAGTACTTCCCTTACCATAGGAGTATCCTCTACTAGTGTCACCACCATTCCTCTTGTTCCCAATCCACCTACCTCCACTCCATTCCATATTTTGGTGGTTCTCATACCTTATACCCTTCTACCCATTAGTAGCAAATTTACCACCTACCCTCTATCTACTAACCCAACTATACCTCTTAACCAACTTGTGTTAATCTCTCAATAGGTGCTCATTATACCAAAACTAAAATACATCCCTAACCCACAAGGGTATGTACCTTTACCTTCCACCCAACCACCTATCCCTATGTATTCATATATGGCATCATCCCAACCATGCATATCCACATACCAATAAGTGGTAACATCTCAACCCCCCCACCAACTATCCATATATTGTACCTACCTAAATTCAACATAATCTACCCTAAAACTATGGGAATGCACAACCACAAACATACCTTGTCAAAATGCTAATCAATAAAATGACTCCTTTAGATTCATCCATTTTTGAAGATCATAATCTTTTATCATATGACCAAATCTGTAATGGACCAATTCACCCATCTATCCCTATTCGTCCCTATCCTCCTTAGTGGGAACTTCCCAAATTTTCTAAATTTAAAATTAATGAAGACCCTCAACAACACTTGAGAGCATTTAGGAACTCATGCTATTTCATTGCTAACAATGATGCTCTCCTTCTTCATACCTTCCCATGTCTCTATCTGGTCCAACACTAGATTGGTACAATACTATAACAAAACACTCTCTCTTTTATGTCACCTAGCTGGCTCAAACTTTCTTTGATCACTTTTCTAAAAACATAACCAAGAAGGTTTCAATAATTTATCTCTAATCCACTTAGAAATTTGATGATTATTCAATAACCAACTTTGTAGCCCATTGGAGAAGCTTGATAAATCAAATCTCTTTCTCTTTATCCCAACCCAAGCTAATTGAACTCTTTTTAAGGGCTTGTACCAAACACATTTATTCTAGCTTATGGGTTCAAATATTTAGGACCTTTGATGAGGATTTTACCATGGCATGAAAATTAAAAAATAGATCCATCGATGAGGGGAAGTTGAAATTGAGAAACAAGAATTCTACTTTCAAATCAAATGAGGCTTCCTCTTCTAAACCTAATAATCAAACCAATGCTAACACCAAAAACAAGGGAACCACGAATGTGGTTGTACTTAAAACCACTCCTCCACCCATAGTTAACCATCCTAACTCTTTAAATTCCTCCAATCAAAATACAATGGATCAAAACCACAACACCCAAAAGTAATTTACTCTACTTGGGAGTTATATGCTTCAGTCTTGCAAAAATTGTTAAAAGCCAATATCATACACTGCACTATCAAAACCATTGCTCCTTTGGGCCCTCAACTTTTCAAACCAATTTCATCTATAGGGGATTTTATAATCCCCTTAATACTTTTACTACCTCTTTTTCACCTTGACCACTCACCTCTAGTTTTCCCTATCTATATAAACTAGAGTTTTCCTAGATATACCTTTATAGGTGTTTTTAGAAGCAATTTGGTCTAGGTTGGTATGAACATGGGTTACATGAGTTGATTCTAATCCAAACCCTAAAACCCCACAAAAAACATGGCCTTGATTTCATACCACTTAAACAACAAACTAACCCACCTACCATTACTACCATTAACGAGGAAATCACATCCTCACTGACCACTTCACCATCAATAGTTGAGGATTTTGACATCATCCCCCTTAATTTTTTTCATTAACATGATCAGCCTCAAACCCCTAACTTATTAAAAGGATGGGGTGACCATGATCATTCCTCTGACCCATCTTAAGATGGTAGGAAATGAATCTCCTACCATTAATAACATTCAATGTCAGGATGATGATTTTATTCTCACCTATCTTGGTATAGAATATTCCTCTATCCACAAATCTCTCCCTCCTAAGACTTTAACCATGTTGAATGAATCCACCATGGATATCAACATGGGCACTTTGGATAACTTGCACATTGTCAAAATTAGCCTTTGAGACTTCCCCTCCTTTAAAAACTATAATATAACATTTTCTTGGTCTTACAGTGACATGCCAGGAATCGATCCCTCTATCACCACCTACAACATAATCACCAACTGTGATGCCAAACTAGTTAGGAAAAAAAAGTATGAATGAACCCTCACATATCCCTTCTCATTAAACAAGATCTTTAACATCTCCTATTTATCAATTTCATCCAACCCATTAACTATCCCTAATTGGTCTTCAATATCGTACCTATCATCAAAGCCACAAGGGGACTTTGAATTTGTGTAGACTTTTGTGACCTTAACCTTACTTGCCCAAAGGATGAATTTCCTTTACCAAGCATTAACCATTTTATTGATCTTAAAACTAGCCATGAGATGTTATATCTTATAGATTGATTCTTGGGTTTAAATTAGATCCTAATTACCCTTTAAGATTAACACAAACTTGCATTTATCACCCCATGGGGAACCTTATGTTATAGGGTCATGCCATTTAGATTAAATAACATTGGTGTAACCTAACAATTCATCATGACTTACATCTTCCATGACCTTATTCACAAAATTTTTGAATACTATGTCGATGACCTTCTTGGGAAATCTAAATGTCATAAAGATTATTTGGCCATTTTTAAGATTATGTTTGAGAAATGGATCTATTACCATCTCTACCTTAATCCCAGGAAGTGTGTCTTCAGGGTCTTATCAGGAAATCTCCTTGGCTTTATCATCTCCCTATAAGGAATCAAATTTGACCCTATCAAAATCAAAGTAATCCTTAATATGCCTCCTCTTACCCACCTCAATCAACTCTACAACGTGTAGGGGAAGCTCCAATCCATTTGTTTCTTTATCTATCATCTCTCAGATTGATGCCAAGATTTACACCACCTTCTAAAGAAGGATGTATATTTTAAATTTAATGACTATCAAAAGGCCTTTGATTCACTTAAATCATACCTTCTATATCCACTTGTCCTCATTCCTCCCAAGTAAGATTAACATTTTTACCTTTATATTTCCACCACTGACCACTCCTTAGGGGCAATGTTGGCTCATCAGGATCACTATCATAAAGAGTAAGTTGTCTCCTACATTATCCATATGATTTTAGAGTGTTAGACTTGGTATACCTATACCAAGAAAATTTTCCTAGACTAGGTCTTCATGGAAACCAAACTTTACCATTACCCCCTCAACCACAAAACCTATGTCATCACCAACACTAACTTACTAAAGTATATGCACTTCAAGCCATACCAAAACTAATTTATGGCTAAGTGGCTCATGATTTTGGCTAAGCTAATTGGTTGAAGCACCCTTATCAGATAGCTAACCTCCTCCTTTTGAGATTTTAGATGAGTCCATCATAACCCTCTCTCAGCCAGACTTCACCTATCAAGTGACTATGTTATTTGATGGATCAAAGTGTCAATGTGATGGGGGATCTGACATTATATTTATCCCCCTTCATAGTGAACCTCTTATTTTATCCTTCAAGATAGATTTTGAATGTACCAATAATATGGCTGAGTATAAAGCCCTAGTGATAGGCATCTAAACTACATTAGCCTTGGGAGTCAAAATGATCAACATTTTCAATGAATCTCAACTTTTAGTCAATAAAATAAATAACTCTTACTAGTGTAACAATGATGTCTTTAAATAGTAAAAAAAATTAGTTGATATACTCTTGGCATCCTTTAAACACCACCAACAACCAACTCACTTGCACACTTGTCTAATATGGAGCCTACCCTCCCCTACCTATCTTACCCTTCTAAATTTACCCTCTAAACTATAAAATTAAACTCTACAATCAAACAAAACTATCAAAACCCTATACTTAAGTCAAACATTAAACAAACAAATGAATTTAATTACATGTATTTATAAACTTGAACCTACACTACTAATTTAATAACACTACATACCTCATTCCTCGATTGCCATTGAGGAAGAACCCTAGGAACCACCACCTAACCCCACACTCTCCCTCATGCCCTCTACATCTTGGTTATGTCAAACCTCCAATCCAAACTTAGTCAACTCAAATAATCTCACTCACCCAATCAATCACCCTCACAAAATTGTCATCATTTTTCTCAACAATGCCAAGAGCCAATTGTCAAGGGTTTCAAACTCACAATGAAAGAATAAAAACCCCAATGGTATTTTGTCTTCACTCTTTTAGGGCTGACATATGACCATTCATAGTTAAGATGACCACTAATGATTGACCCTAACCATCGATGATTGACCAATTTAGGGTTTTCCCTCCTACCCATAACTTTTCTAAAGAAAATTTCACCTAATTCCAACCATTGGATATAACCTTATCTAATAACCTCAAAAACTACGTCAAACCTCACACTTGGCCATTTTGGCCCAAACTTTTTCATGTTTTGTGATAACCTTGTTTTGGTCATTTTGATCACACCGACTAAATTTTTAAGTTGAACATTTTGAACTTGCATTAACTTGTATCAAACTAACTAATTATGTCTTCCTAGGATCACTTCCTACCTTGGATACCCATGACTACACTAACCTTGTCTAGGAGACTTGCATTTACAAGAGTACCCAACCACCATACCTAAATGTGGTAGCATGGTCCACTTGTCACTTGTACTTCTAGTGTTGACCCTATTTTTATCAACCATGATAACCTATTTAATGCATGATCTTGACTATCATACTTAGTCTCACTTTGTGTGGATGTTTGCACTTCAGTGCCACACTTTTTAAACCTACCCACTCATCAAACCCATACCCAATTATGTTTCACCTCATTGATTCCAAATTTGAGGAGGAATACCTCCTACCATGTTTAGGGTAACCTAACCTTTGACCCATAATTCATTTTTTGTTTTTAAGCTTGCTAATACAAATTGAAAAATAACAAGGGGAAAAATTTAGACACTAAAAAACTACACAATGGTTCTAGACATCGAACTAACCCCTAAACCACCTTGGGACCCCCTAGAGACTATCCTACAACCTTTTAACCACAAATATAAGTCAAAATTGACTAGATTTGACCAGCTTAAATTTTGACCTATCAACCATCGATGGTCACCATAACTATCGATGATTAGGCCTAAACGTCAATGGTGAGGTTTTAATCACATGAATAGTTAAAATCTAGCTCAACTACAACTTGAATTTTTATTTTTAGCTATTTATTCTATGTATGGGCTCAATGCATGTTGATGCTAAAAATAGATGGCCTATTGAACCTATTATTTCACCTCTCCTTTTTTCCTTTAAAAAGAGAAGAGGAGGAGGTGAAAAGTATCCATCATCAATCTACATCTAAAAAAATCCTAGCTTCTTACATCAGAGCTTTATTTTTAGGTATTCTCTAAGTAAAATAGCAATTAGGCAAGAGAACTAAAGCACTAGTACTCATCGATCAACAACTAAGTACTGTTACTCTACCATAATTACTTTAGACTCTATCAATGATTTCTCAACACCACAATTCAATCCTTCTTTATATCAACAATCTAAGAATCTATTTTTAGTAATTAGTTTACTTTATTTCTATTTCATAAACAACCCAACCCAAACCCACCTTCTAAAATGTCATTTTGCAATCTCATCAACAAAATTATTAGACTAACTCAAAACCCACAGTAAAAACCAATGGTCACCCTAATAACCAATAATTTATCCTAACCATCGACAGTCACCCTAACCACTAATTGTCATTGTGTGACAAATAAAATATCAATCTATTTTCACCTATCAGACCTCAACCAAATTTCACTTTTTGCCTATCTACTTGATCACTGAGCATCACCCTATTTTATGAGCCATACCTAAATCGTTTAACATTAATATCAATATGTTTATTTATATAATTAGTCAAATCACCTCTCTATTTATCAAGTATTTTTTATTTAATTTCAATACTTTTTGTTACTTATGCAAGCAATTTGTCTTTCATATTTAGAACTTAATTGTTTAAAAGTGTGGATTGACAACCTTCATGAAAGATCACACTTCTTGGATATATCATGCTAGGTAATCCACCTTAATATCTAACTAATCAACCATTAATTTAGTGTTTTTTTATCTATAGGTCATTCCTCCCAAGCCAAAGAGGAGTATCTAGAACTGTCTGGATCAATGTGCATAAACCATATTTAGGTTCTACTAACCTCACCCTTTTTTCAAATTTTACAACTTCATTCTTAAGGAAATAAGGCAAAACTTATGTGAAACACTTATATGGATCATAGACATTATTAGCTACTCCCCACTCATCAAGAAGTAAGTTTGATATGCCTTTAAGTGGTTTAACTAGCTCTTGATCAATGGGGTGTTCATCTTCATCAATGATAGTATAATTAACATTGGATAAATTAAGCATGCAGGGATATAAATGTAACCTATAGATAGGCTCAAACTTGATGGTGCAATTTTTTTTGTACCCATTTATAAAGACCATATAATGCTATTTATAAGATAGATAGCCTCCTATCTTGGTAGTGAAATATGTAGACAAACACAAGGCAAAATAAGGGTGAAGATCAACCACTATGACATATTAGGATATGGTGAAATTAGGAAAAGTATCCAAGGTAATTTTAATATATTTTAGAACACCAATATTCTTAGTATGAGACCCATATAATTGTAAGAATCCCTTAGAATTAAGATCATACCTTAACCCCAACTTGTTTGCTATAGATTTAGGCATAACAAATGTATCATCCCTACTATCTATCATAAATTTATATATTAAGGAATCACCTATTATAATATAAATAAAAATATGATGGGGATTTTTAACCTTGGTTGGTTGGGTCTCATTAGTCTAATTAGTTTTGGTTAGGACTGCACTCACTTTTTTTTGCCTGCTTGTCTGAGATGTGAATTTTGGACAACTCTTTTTTGAGGAGATATTTTGGACCAGAATGAAAAATGTATCCCACATTGGTATGGTGAAATTATCCTTAACCATATAATATAAAATTTTGATATGAGATATGTAATCCATTTATTATAACTTAGGAGAAGCAATAATACTTGAAGCTTGAGTGAATTAAGGTATGAATGGACCTTTGTAATTCTGCATCTTCTCGTTTCAAAAATTTTGAGTTGGTGGAGTTTTAGAGTCTAAATTTTTTCCAATAGTTTTTTGAGATGGTTTATATGATATATGATTTATTATCCTAACCTATAAGTCATCACCCACTACTCTCATTTTAACCCTTGTATGGGCTGCAATAGGGTTGTCTACCTTGGTTGCATCCCCAAGATGATTGAATTCACATTGTTCAAAAAAAATATCCTTTTTGGTAGTTGAAAAAGTAGTCTCTAATTGGGTCTTACTCCCACTCATTCATTTTTAGTTTAACATTTTTGATTGAGTCATGAAGGGGGTCTCTCCATGTTGCACAGAAGGGTTGTATTTATCCTTTGTAGGAGGCTAGCTATCTTACATAAGATGAGCCTAATTATATTACATAAAATGGGTTTGAAAATAATATTCACTTGTAATAATTGACATATCATGAGACTACCCTCATTATGTATACCATGGACCTTCTTGAGTATAATTGTTTTGAGTTAGAACTAGTTCTTTAGAAGTGCTAGAATAATTGGGATTGAAACTATTATAGGACCTCACTTGAGTGATCTACCATTGAACTTGTGGATTAAGTTAATATGGAGTCATGATGAAATAATAATTTAGATAGGGGTTTAGATAATGTTATTTCTAAGGTCTATGAGGTGTAATTTTTTACCTCCACAAGGCTACTATCTTGTTGCTTTGTGCCTTGAGTAGCCATTCAAGTTTAATCGATATATCTTCCTAACTAGCATCTACTTGGTCATGGTACGCATAGGAGGTTGTATCTATATGAAAAAAGGAATGAGGGACCTTGATGTAAGCTTTATTTCTTCTATTAGATAGTTTTCTAACCTTATTGACACTTCATAAGCATCAGGTAGTGTGTTCCCATCCATGGACTATATCATGACTACTACATTAGAATTAAGGGTTCACAAATAGTAATAGGTAAAATCAAGAGTGGGTTTAAATAATATTGGGATCATATCCTAGGTTTTTTGAAACCTATAGTTAAATTACACCATAAAATATTGAGTATCCCTTTTGATTGTGGTCAATTACTCCACTAAAGATGAGTAGTCACTTTTATCCTCAAAATGATTACATAGGTACTTCCCAAACTCATCCCAAGTGTTAATAGATATAGGTGTTAAACCTATATATAATTGGAGTGCCTTACCTCTCAATGAAGTATCTAGTAACCTCATTACTACATTTTCTTGAGTCACATTATGAATTGAGTAGAGGTTGGTTATGTGTGAAATGTGTTCTATAAGAGTGGTAGATTTTTATCTTATGAATTATGGAAGAATCTTAATTAAAACAATAGGGATATCATAAAATTGGTTTAGGTTCAGATGGATACCACCATTAAAGGGAACAAAATCTTGGTTACTAAGTTTAGCCATTAGAGGTGTATGGGTTCCAAAGTTAATTTTTTGAGTAGGATTGGGAGAAGTAAGGGGTGTAGGATAGGTATTAGACCTATGTTACCTCTTCTTTCTATAAAAATATAAGGATAATTAAATAAACTTAGATTCCCGCCTTGTGATTATTAATGGCATAAATTTTGAATGCAAATCTACCACTAAAGTGTCTGAAGCTCCTTGAGATCCCAAAATATTGTGATTATTTTATCCAACTTGCTTAAATCCTAGTCCCACCAGGTATGCCAAATATTATTATCAATATAGATTACACATTTGAGTTATTTATGTTTCAAACTTTCCTAATCTAGCTAATACAATGGGATCATCTCTAGGTATGGGTAGCCTAGTTAGTGAGGTGAACCTCTAGTTTTGGGGCTAGCTCCCCTGATGCATCATCTATTGGCTCAATTCCTAAACCTAATGAATTTTTGATGAAAAGGGATAGAAAATGAATTAAAAAAACCTAACATATGGGAGGTGATGTACCAACATGTTATGTCCACTCTATTTGACATTTCAAATTACTTATGGACCAGACAAGGACTAGTGACTAAAATAACTCTCTTAGAGACTTATAAGAATCAATAATTCACATGGAGGCTATGCTAAATGGTTGTAAATTTAGGATTATGAATTAGAGGTATGTTTTCATGATACTACTAATTATATTCTACTTCAAGAATAATAACCAACACTTTTACATGCCATATGACCTATTTAAACAATCTCCTAAAAACTAGGTAAGAATAAGGACCCATAAAGGAAGATAAGATTAAACACTTAAGAAAATAAACAAGTATAAAATACACATAGATAACACATAAAATATAAACCAATCCTTATAATAGTAAATTTTTTTATAAGGTACAGTTTGGGTAGAGTTTCTTCATACCTAATCGAGAGATGCATAAAATAGATTTTTATCCTTAATTTATAAAAAATAAAGGGAAAGCGAGGAAGAATATAGCATGAAAGTGTGGATAATAGGCCATAATGACCCTCATTCACTCAACCATTAGTTAAAACCATGAATAAAGACAAGTAATAGCTCCATGATATCCCATATGTGTTAGCATGGCTAGTTGGTGGTCTTCAATGAGCCCTTGAGCGTAGAGGTATGTTGGTTAGACATTGATTAAGTCTTAGTTGAACTCATTCAAGGTTTGATAGCACTAACTTGGTCAAACACCTCTTTTTTTATTAGTTACAATGGTAGGATATGATCGATCTTGACCTTAATGAAACCTAAACTAGACCACCTCTATTTTTCATGTCAATAAGGCTTTAAAAATTTCCCCATCCTCTATAATGGAATTAAATTTAACTAAAAACCTTAATTAATTAGTTACAAATATGTTTATTTCCTTTAATTTAATCTCTTATTATCCATATATGTAAATAAACATCTCCCTTAGTTGACCAAATAACCCTACTAGGCAACTAGGCCTAGTCACTTGGTGTTAGTGTGCTTAGATGGCTATGAGACTCACATGGAACCTTGATAATGGGTAAGTGAGTATGTTTTAGGTCTAAAAACGAATATTACACCATGATCTCTACCTTTTTAATAGTTCACATCTATACTTCTTTCTCATTTAGGTGACTAGGTCACCTTTCACTTTCACCTCTAGATTACCTCTTTAGTCTAGGCCTTTAATAGAATTTTAAAGAGGAAATTAGATTATTTTTTGGTTTAATATGGTGTAATAAACTTTAAAATATCCTCTTTAATGTTATGTAATTTTTCATCTATCCTTGTACCTTAGCTTCATCATTAAATATTGTAAAAATAGGGTTATAATGACTATATATATTTATATATATATAAAACAATACCATGATTAGGACCTTCTAAAAGTGTATAATTTTTATAAAGTGTCTCCCAATCCAAATATATTAATTTATATGTAGTTAAATCTTGTTTGCCTCCATCAAGATTTAGGAAGGGTTTTAGTGGCCTACCATCGTAACCATGGTTCATAGAGTACATGCCTTAGATTTTAAGCTTAATGCCATGGATTTTGAGGACATATACCTCTTAAATATCCTTAATATATCCTAGTCCCATACATCTTATATAGTGATCTCTAAGTAAAATTTGCTAGCCTTCGATTCTTCACTAAGCATTTTGGGTATGTTAACTATGTTAAAGATCATTCATAGAGTTGAGCTCTTGAATGTTACTCTTGACCCTATATAGTAAATTAATATGGTTCCCAAAATTATTCTAATGTTAGTTGGCTCCATGCATATTACCATGTAATATATGATCATTTGAACTAGAATCTCAAAATAGTAGACTAGGGTGATGAAGCTCGAGAGGGGTAGTTAGGCCAAATTGACCATTCCCCTGCCTTCTTCTACATAAAAAATTTTCCTCATAAACCTATATTTTCATCATATATCTCTTCATGACCTTAGGTATACCTAGGAAGTTCGAATATGTCAAAAGGATGAAGATGGGGTTTTGAGGGCTTAAGGAGGGTTTTAGGCCTTATAGGCCTAAACTGAGCCTTAGTAATTTAGACCACCTATAGGTGTATTGGTGAATTCAAGGTCATCTTATCACCCTTTTCCATCTAATTT
Organism: Torreya grandis; assembly: GCA_037957365.1. Taxonomy (NCBI): domain Eukaryota; kingdom Viridiplantae; phylum Streptophyta; class Pinopsida; order Cupressales; family Taxaceae; genus Torreya; species Torreya grandis. The sequence continues at coordinate 830,038 of JARHVA010004757.1, forward strand.
TATCCTATTACACCTCTCATTAATTTCTCAAACTCCTATCTCTATCTTTTTTCTCTTCTAGGTCTACCATGACCATCTTTGGCCTAGTCTGAGTGTTTAGATTAGTTGGTGATAAATACCTAAGTGTTTTATGTCTATATTTCATTTACTAGTTGATATATTTGGAGTCTCATGTGATGTTGTCTCAAATTTTGATAACAATTATTGAATTAGGTTTCCCTTAACTTTTATATTAAAACTTAATGCATAGTCATACACATAGGCATGTGTGTCATGGATACTCAATTAGGCCAAGACTAATATTTAAGATATATATTTACTCACTTGAAATATAAAATAAAACTTTACATGAAGGAAATAATATTCTTCTATTTGATAATATTTTTGGGATACATACAATAGAGATAGATATAAATATATATCTAAATGATCCCCTATAAACAAGGAATCAAGGATATCAATCAATCCCAATAATCTCTCAAATCTATCTCCTAATATCTCTCCCTCAAATATTTTCTTTCTCACACACCTATAATATCTACATGAGTTGTGACTATAACCCACTCAAATATAACCTATTATTCTACCTATATTATTATTAAATGAGTTAACAACTCATATTAATAATAATATTACAAAAAATATAATGTGATAACTAACATTAGGTTATTACTAACATTCACCCTTAGTGTGAACATGGGGAAGACATTATCTTATAATGAAACTACTAACAACCTTGAATGATGGTTTTTCACTTGGTTTTCCAACAACTTACAAACAACAGATGGTTCTACACTCATTTTACCAACATACAAATAAAAGATGAGTTTACACTTAGTTTACCACCAACCTACAAACAAAATATGGTTTTAAATGTGGTTAAATAAAAACCAACAAAGAAAGGATGGTTTTATGTGTGGTGAAACACCAATAAACAACACATGATATTATAACACTCTTTTAGTCTACATCACTATCTTTACTTCAATGATAAATAAGAAGATAGAAACTCAATTATTTCAATACTTGAACAAGAATGTAATTATATTATTTATTTACAAACACACCACAAAAAAATATGAAAAACACACCACATAAATGATGTCACTAAATCATCTAGGTCCCATGGTTGTTGACTGATGAGAAGCTATGAAACCTCTAGTCTCCATTTCTTCCATCCTCTAATATCTGCTACTTAATTAGCTAATGTTTTGATGAATCTCATGTCATGTTTGATGATAAGACTCATCCCCACAATTAGGACATCATATATAAGAAAAAATTCATCTCTGATATTTTTATTAAATATTTTTATAATTTATGATAATGGACCCAAAAATACTTTGACACTATAATATTTGACAAAAATAACAAACTTTATCAACTTTGACACTTTGAGATTTTTTGATGATATTCAAATAAAATGACCATACAAATAACTCAATTCTCTACTTATTTTGTTTTTATTTTGACAAATGACTCATGACTCAAAAAGGACATTGAATCTATAAAAATAATGGGTATAATTTAAACTATTGATGACACATATAATATTAAAATGAATCATAACACACACAAGATTAGATATTAATTATGATGTATTAACCAATATACTTAAAATACATGAATCTATATTATAATAACTCAAGACTACAAAACTAGAATAAAGAATATTTCAAAGGAAATTAAAATGATATTAACCTAGAAACATAAAATGAATCTAAATATTAAAACTCAAATTACTAACATATGGGTCATATATGTATACTTGATAGGACTGCATGATGAGTCAACATTATATGTGATTCATTCATCAAAGACACATGTTGATCATGAAATACTATGAGTTGGTGTGTGTATACAAGAACATAGGTGATCTATCTAATAAAGGATAATATTGAATAGAATACAAAGATTTGGGATGTATATTAACATGCACACAAGATAAGATAATGCAAATGAAATACATCATCTTTGTTGAAACAATGTGTAGAGATGGGAAAAAATGAATGAATAGATGGAAATAGATGCATGCTTTCAAAAAGACATCATAATACATTAAGATGGTATTTACATAACATAATTAATAGAGATAGTGAGATAAATTTTATTAATCAACATAAAATAAGAATGACATTTGAATGATATTTAATATGATGATACATCCACAATGGCCAACTTTATATCATACATTCCATAATTGATAGGTTATCCACTTCAAATTTGACTTGGTTATATCCATGAACTATGCACATAATTTTAAGAACAATGAATATTTGGTCAAGATATTTGAACAAAGATTTCAATGTAAAACCATTTCATAACGGATAAATGGTGTTGGGTTATGAAAAACCAATACTACAGATCTCATATAATTGATATGTCTCATAGACCTATCAAAAATAGTGATCCATGGTGATGTTACCTTGAATTTTCACATGGATCTCAAATACAAGAGAAGTTCACTATGTATTAGATTTATATCAGTGTAGTCAACATGAGAATTTAGCCATGTAAGATAGTGCTTGAACTACATAGGTGAATTTGGCTCTCAAAGATGTGTAAAAAGTCTCTAGATCTGTATATAGAGAATGCTACATAGATGACACATGATAATATAAATTTGGTGTACTAAAAAAACAACCTAAATAATATAAAAACTAAATAGGATCGACCCTATCAACTTAGATGGAAAAGAAACATATCTCAATAGCTTTAGATATATCAACACAAAGATAACTGTATGATATTAGTGGTATAAAGACTACAAAATTAGGTTCTTAAACTCTCATCATGGACACAATCAGGATTAAAATACTTTGATACCAAATAATATTTTTGATATATATTTACACACTTGTAATAAAAAATAAAAATTTACATGAAGGAAATCATATTCTTCTATTTGATAATATTTTTGGGATATATACAATAGAGATAGATACAAATATATAGCTCAAAAATCCCCTACAAATAAGGAGTCAAGGCTATCACTTAATCCAAAAAGTCTCTCGAATCTATCTCCTAATATCTCTCCCTCAAACCTATTCTTTCTCACACACCTAAAATAGCTATGTGAGTTATGACTACAACTCACTCACACAAAAATATATTATTCTACCTATATTATTACTAAATGAGTTGATAACTCATATTAATAATAATATCAAAAACAAATGTAATGTGGTAACTAACATTAGGTTATTCCTAACATAGAAAAATTTATAAAAATTGATTCTATTTTAGAGATCCTAAATATTTTATGGATTCTATATACTACCATGGAGTCAAACTTACATATTTTGTTTCCATTATCATTCAAATTAGCTAGACACTCCAACTAACTAAGCAGACTTGTATGCACTAAGATAAATATATATGCTTGATTTATATTGTTTACCTATACATTCATGGCTCCCTTGATTTTAAAAATCATAACCCCTATGTTTTATTCCTCTGTTTGATCTCTCTCCTCCATGTGTATATCCCAAGGTTGGATAAAACCTATTTGTGGCCTTATAGGTGATGGCTTGAGTAAGTGACTACAATTACAATATTTTTTCAAGTTAATGAGTAAGAAAAGGTTTTATACACCATATTGGGAACCTTATTAGCCTTTGAGACTTATTATTCTCCCCTAAGATAGTCACTTTCACAAGTATGTACTCCTCTATTGATTCTATCTAGGTTCAGCTATAGGTGATGGTTTGGGGAATTTTTTTGAAGGATGGGCATGAACTTGATATTTTGAGATATATCATTGAATTATTCCATGTGTTTAAACCTTATATCATACTTCAATTTGCCTTCTATGGCATTGTGAAACTTTTGAACTTACTTCTATGCCTTAAGCTTGGGCATGAGGGCTTAATCTTATAGGTTTTGATTACACAGTCCTCTAAGAGTTGTGACTTCAAAACCAAAGCCTCTTAGGAGGTTAAAATGGTATAATAAGATCACTACATAATGGTTATCTATTGAGAGGGATTATGTGGACTATTATGTCTCATTCAAGACCATAAATTAGGTCCTTAGACATCCATATCTATGTACTCAACAAAGAAAATCACTTGGAGCTAGTTAGTTAGGCATCATGAGGGAGAAACTAAAACCTAAGATTTCATAAAAACATTAAAAAATGATAATAAACCTTAAACCTTGATAAAAGGCCTATGAAATTATTAGGAGCTAGTTCATGTTTTTTGGCCTTGAGATGCATTATGAAGCTTGCTCCTTTTAAGATCAGGGATCCTCCACATGTCTACAACACCTCTATAACCTAAATAATACACCATTCACATGTTATTTAGCTTGAATATGGACTAACATGAAAGTAACTAGATCATGTTTGGAACCTTTTTTTTTATTTCACATGATAAGTTTTGAAGAGCTTGAAGGAATATATTTTGACCAAATGGTGACTAGGTGAGGTATGTGAGGAATCTTGAGGAATACATAAAAACTTGTACTGATCATTTTCATGCCTTGATCCTTCAAGAAAACACATGAAACCTACACATCACTATAATATACCAACCAATGGTAACCATGTGTTGTTCTAAACCTATAATTACTATGAGAACATGCTCAGAGGGGTCTAAAACATTCAATAGGACTTCAAATATCTTTCTCCATGCTTAGGTTATCACAATAATCTTAAAATTTTGGTAAATATAATTTTAGATGAGATTATATGGATTTTTGGAAGCACAATCATTGAGATGAGGGGTCTGAATTAGTGTCTTCAAAAAATTAATTCAAATCCTCTTAAGCATACACAAACCATTCATACAAATATGAACATCTAGAAAAGCATACGCAACCATACAAGATCATGAAACAAGATAACACATTACATATGTGGAAAACCCTCAATGTGAAGAAAATAATTGATCTATAAAAATTTAATATATTCCTATAAGACAAAAATAAATATTTAGTGAAGCACCAACCCCAACTAGTC